>QNUK01001140.1:0-110478 GCA_013621035.1 Clarias magur
AGCTTTGCGGCCTCCCCGTGAGGCCCTGGAACGGAGCTTTGCGGCCTCCCCGTGAGGCCCTGGAACGGAGCTTTGCGGCCTCCCCGTGAGGCCCTGGAACGGAGCTTTGCGGCCTCCCCGTGAGGCCCTGGAAGTGGTGCTTGTGGGACCTATCATAGTTCTGCTGTAGGGCAAGCCGACCACCCTCAGCCTGCTTGCCCCAGCATTACGGTCCCAGCCCCCCCAAAAAAAATTTTCCCCGGGGGGGACCCCTCTGCTATGCCTTAGTTGGGTCGAGCATTCTGTCACGGGTCTAGCTGGTGGTAGTGCTAGACCGGCTGATGGTGTTGCCGTGGGCATGAAGGTAGGCATAAAGGCAGAGGGGTGTGTAAACAGAAAGTCTTTTATTTAAACAAACAACTCAAAAACAGAACAAAGGAACTAAAACAACAAACTCAAACTAAGACTAGGGCTCAGGAAAAACACAGGAACAGGAAGGGAACTGAACACAGGAGACCAGGAGCTGACACAGGGAACCAGGAGCTGACACAGGGACTAGGGATGAGGAAACATGGAGCTGGAGCTAACTAAGACACAGAGGGGAACTAAAGACAGGGACTGGAGACTGGAGGCACAGAGACTGGAGAGACAGGGCTAGACAGGAGACAGGGCTAGGGGCACAGAGACTGACAGGAACTAGACTAGCTGGGTTAGTGAGGTTAGTAGCTACATGTTGTACTGGGGACACTGGAGGCTGACCTAACTGGGTTAGTGGCTAATGGTGTTAGTACTGACCTAGGGGACCGGAAGACAAAAGGCAGGGCACACATGAGGCTATTCTAAACTAGCGGCTAACCTACTAGTGACCAGAACCACTAGCAGTCACTCCCACTAGAGATTAGCCTACTGGAGGCTAACCCTACTAGGGGCTAACCCTACTAGCCATCCAGGCCTACTAGCGGCTAACCCTGCTAATGGCTAACTACTCATGTGGCTACACATACAAGGGAGAAGACCAGAAGGCAAAACAGTACTTACACAGGACACAGGAGGAGACACAGCCTAACTACACAGTGAACAAAGCAGCTCCATGAATCCACAGACACAAGGAACATCAAGGAAACAAAACTAGAGCCCTCTGAAAACAAAAGGTTACAAAACATAAACCAAATATAAACTTAAAGTAACAAATGAATGCCCACATGATGGTAATCCAAACAGACAAACAAACAAACACCAACAGACAATCAAACACAAACACAAACAAACAAACAATCACCAACAGACACAAACAATGCTCGACCCAGTTTCCCAGAACAAACTGCTATTTATAGAAGGTTTTAATGAGCCACCTCAGTTCAGGTGAGCCTCATCACCTGACTGAGGTGCCTTCTGGGAAACTGAGTCAACCACCAGGAACTACACACAGACAGACAGACATGAACAGTGACCTCTAGTGGAGGTTCCTAACACTTATACTGCATTCCAATGTAAGCAAGTTTCATTATCACTGGCAGTAATCAGAGCTGGAAAATGTTAATGTAAATATCACACAGAAGCAGGCAGGTACAGATTCACATAAGTTTAACATATCGATCTCTATGGAATTAGATCAAGATGTGTCAATGCGTCTACTGTATTATATAAATGTGAGAATATTTACATGAATATAAATTTATTTTGACTGAAGTATTGACATTAATTTACTGAAAAGGGATGTGTCGTTTAAAAGTACAAATGCACAATGTTTGTGCACCGTAAAAAATAAAGTATTGACTGAACTCAAAATTTCAAGGCAACTTGCTGCACAGCTTTTTTGAGTTAACTCCACTTTTAACCCAAGTTGTTGACTTAACTCAAAAAAAGCTGTGCAGCAAGTTGCCTTGACATTTTGAGTTAAGTCAACTTGTTGTTGCCTTAACTAAATTTACTGAGTAAGGTCTCCCAACTTATATTCTTTTGTTAAGTTAAAAGTGTTTTGATAGTTTCAAAGACCTATTAATTTAATAAATGTGAACTTGTCATATGTTTTTGGGTTTAAAATATGTGTTTAAATTTATTGAAGCAGGTTTTTTTTATTAACATTTAATACAATGTAATGAAAAAAGCTGTAAATGCATGCTTGAAAGTTTCTTCCAAATTTTATTTTAAACCAAAAGGAACACACTACAACCACATTCCTGGACTTTCAAATATAAGTAAACTAAAACAAACATGGAAAGATGCCTTTTACAGTCTAAACTTCACAAAACAGGGAAAAAGAGTACATAATAATAATAAAAATAATAATAATAAGAAGAAGAAGAAGAATTTGATGTCCGAAAACAGCTCACAAAAGCAAAGTCATAGTAGAAGTTAAGTCTGAAGGGATTGTACCCTTGCAGAGCAGTGAGTGCCCAGTTCCATGAACACCTTCTTAATCACCTCAAAAGTGTACTTCAGATTTTTTGGTACTGAAATCCAAGGCAGACAGGTCAAAGGCCAAACTGTTAAGCAACAGCAGATTGCAGATCTGGAGCATCTTGCAAGACAATCTCTTCCTCCAACACAAAAGAGAATGTCTAATCTTGCAGAGTTCATGGAGTTTTTGCTAACATTTTTGGTCAAAAAATAACACCATAGTTCCCTTCATACAAGCAAAATATCAAAACGTAACTTAAAGCGCTGGCAGATTCAGCAATTTGGGGGTTCAAGGCGAACATGAATATGGGGCCCTCTGCATTCAGTGCTTTTTTTTTTAACCTTAAGTCTTACCTTAAACTTCCCTTCACTCATCATCCCACAGCACTCTTATCCAGATGTCTAGAACAGTCCTGTAAGGAAAAAAAAAAAAACATTAACAGGTTAATTCATGCACAAACAATAATAAAAAAAAATTGTCGCACAAAATTTCATCACCATTGTACTGCGTGTTATGGGGGATGGGGACTAAAACGGTTCAACACAACTTGCATGACGTAATGGCATTCTAATGCTTTTTCACCAAGTGGATTTTAATTATTTTTAAATGTTAAACATAAGTGCTGGCTAAAACTACTTAGTTAAGCTTAAGTCATGGAGCCCTGGAAGTTCGGGGCTCTAGGCGCTTGACTACTTTTACCTGATGGAAAGCCGCCTCTGTTTAGAACAGCTACACAGCAAATACATTATCCTTGTGTCAGAATATTCAGGCCTGCATTAAGAAAGAGGAGGCTAGATTGCCATGGTGATATTTCAGAACAAATTTAATCAAAACCAAAGTCAGTCTTCTAAATTCTCTTCACATTCTTTGAAGGCATGAAGCAGTTACTATAGCCTACATGTAAGTGATAATGTAAAGACAATCCTTTAAAATGAAAAAAATTGCTAAACTTGCATCTAGAACCTGAATGTCAAAGTATTATAAAACTTATATGATTTCCTTCCAAATAATAAAGAAAAACATTACATTTTTAATATGGACATTAACCCTTATCTAATTAGTTTTGTATTTAATTACAATTTATCATTGTAATTTTACATAAAGTTCTACATAATTTACCAAAACAGAAAAAACACAGTAAAAATAATATGGTATTTTTACTGTTAAAAAATGTGAAAAAAAAAGAAATTTTTTCAGTATTGAAATAATACTTAAAAAACAGTCGACTTAAGCATTTCACTGCATATCGTACTGTGTATGACTGTGTATGTGACAAATAAAATTTGAATTTTTAGTAATTTACAGCTAATGTCTTTAATTTTACAGAGATTTGTATGTAGTTTTTTAAATAAAGGTGTTAGGAACCTCCACTAGAGGTTACTGTTCATGTCTGTCTCTCTGTAGTTTTGTTGGTTGACTCAGTTTCCCAGAAGCCACCTCAGTCAGGTGATGAGTGCTCACCTGAACTGTGGTGGCTCGTTAAAGCTTCTATAAATAGCAGTTTGTTCTGGGAAACTGGGTCGAGCATTGTTTGGTCTGTTGATTTGTTGGGTTTTGTTTGTTTGTTGGATGTTTGTTTGTATTACCGTCATGTGGGCATTCCTTTTTGTTACTTTAAGTTTATATTTGGTTTATGTTTTGTAACCTTTGTTTTCAGAGGGTTCTAGTTTTGTTTTCTTGATGTTCCTTGTGTCTGTGGATTCATGGAGCTGCTCTGTTCAGTGTGTAGTTAGGCTGTGTCTCCTCCTGTGTAAGTACTGTTCTGTCTTCTGTTTTTTTCCCTTGTATGTGTACCCACATGAGGGCTTAGCCATTAGCAGGGTTAGCTGCTAGTAGGCCTTGACGGCTAGTAGGGTTAGCCTCCAGTAGGCTAGCTTCTAGTGGGATTGACAGCTAGTGGTTCTGGTCACTAGTAGGTTAGCCGCTAGTTTGGTATAGCCTCATGTGTGCCCTGCCTTTTGTCTTCCGGTCCCCTAGGTCAGTACTAACCCCATTAGCCACTAACCCAGTTAGGTCAGCATCCAGTGTCCCCAGTGTTCCATGTAGCTACTAACCTCACTAACCCAGCCAGTCTAGTCCCTGAGGCCCTGTCTAGTCCTGTCTCCTGTCTAGACCTGTCTCTCCAGTCCTCGCCACGTCCTGTCTCTCCAGTCCTCGCCACGTCCTGTCCAGTCTTGTCTCTAGTTCCCCTATGTGTCTTTAGGTAGCTCCAGCTCCATGTTTCCTCATCCCTAGTTCTGTCAGTTCCCTGTGTCAGCTCCTGGTTCCCTGTGTCAGCTCCTGGTTCCCTCTGTTCAGTTCTTGTTCCTGTGTTTTTCCTGAGCCTTAGTTTGAGTTTGTTGTTTTGGTTCCTTTTTGTGTTTGTTTATTGTGTTTTAAAATAAAAGACACTTTCTGTTTACAATCCCCTCTGCGTGCATCCCTGCCATATATGCCTACGGCAACAACATCAGCCGGTCTAGCAACTACCACCAGCTAGACCCAGGACAGAATGCTCGACCAAACCAAGGCATAGCAGAGGGGGGCCCCCCGGGAGAAATTTTTTTGGGGGGGGGGGGGGGGCTGGGACCATAATGCTGGGGCAAACAGGCTGAGGATAGTCGGCTTGCCCTACAGCTGAACTTTGAAAGGTCCCACTACCTTCGTCCAAGGCCTCACGGGGAGGCCCCAAAGCACCGCTTCCAGAGCCTCACGGGGAGGCCCCAAAGCACCGCTTCCAGAGCCTCACGGGGAGGCCCCAAAGCACCGCTTCCAGAGCCTCACGGGGAGGCTCCAACCTCCGTCTCCGAGCCTCACGGGGAGGCTCCAACCTCCGTCTCCGAGCCTCACGGGGAGGCTCCAACCTCCGTCTCCGAGCCTCACGGGGAGGCTCCAACCTCCGTCTCCGAGCCTCACGGGGAGGCTCCAACCTCCGTCTCCGAGCCTCACGGGGAGGCTCCCCCCCCCTTCCCGTCTCAGAGCGTCAATGAGGTCCCACATCCACCACCCGGCTTCGGCGTCAAGTCTACCACCCCGAGAACGGGCCATTGCCGCCTCCGCTGCCAAGCGTCAGGGGCAGACCCGAGACTGGCTCCGGCGCCTGGCTTTGGCGCCATTCCAGTTTAGCCATTCCAGTGCTCACCTGAACTGAGGTGGCTCGTTAAAGCTTCTATAAGTAGCAGTTTGTTCTGGGAAACTGGGTTGAGCATTGTTTGGTCTGTTGATTTGTTGGGTTTTGTTTGTTGAATGTTTGTTTGTATTAACGTCATGTGGGCATTCCTTTTTGTTACTTTAAGTTTATATTTGGTTTATGTGGTTCCCTGTGTCAGCTCCTGGTTCTCTCTGTTCAGTTCTTGTTCCTGTGTTTTTCCTGAGCCCTAGTTTGAGTTTGTTGTTTTGGTTCCTTTTTGTGTTTGTTTATTGGGTTGTAAACAGAAAGTGTCTTTTATTTTAAACACCTCTGTGTGCATGCCTCCCATATATGCCCACGGCAACAACTTCAGCCGGTCTAGCAACTACCACCAGCTAGACCCATGACAAAAGGAAAACTACTATGAAAGTTTAAAGTTATTTTTCGTAAAATTTAAACTTTTTGGGGGGGGCGTTTTATTGATAGTTTATGCAAAGTTGAACAAATAGTAAAAAAAAAAAAAAAAAACCCGGTTAGTTTACCCTTAGGAGTCTGCGGGTGTTTTGGGGACCTGACATTTGTATATTTTTCAGTTACTTCTAAACATGCACTGTAAATGACTAAAATCTGACCACACTGTATTCAGCACAAACTGGGCTGCTGTAATATGTGAGCAGCATGTACTGTATGTACAAGTTCGTATTTTGGAGAAAATAAGTTATGCATGATTATTGAAAACATAAAAAAATATCACTGAAATAATTTCACAAAACACATTCATAACATTTGTTTACAAGACTTGTTACCTGGATCTTGTAGTGTAGAGTTTTTACTTCAAAATGATGTGATAATAATCATCTTGATCACTCATTCACAGAAAACAATATATTCATTTACATTTTCTAAGACACTTTTTGTTTAGAAAGGCCGTATGCTAGGAGTAAAAATGAATCAAGAATTTTTTAGAATAAATCAAGATTAACTTGCAAGAATATCAGGAACAGTTCAAGATAAATAAAATGTGTAAAAACAGACATTTGGGGTAAAATGCTTCAAATGTAATTAGGCCACTCTGTGAGGAGATTCCTGATAAACATAAGTTCAATAAATGATTGACTTTTGGTTAGTTCCAGACCAAATATGGACCATGTACCTGTACAACCATGGTCATCACCATCAAAGCCTTTCTCACCATCTGCCCTATTTAATCATCACCATCGTCATCATCATCATCATTTTAGTAATGTAAAAAAAAAAATTAATGCTGTCTGTGGCCAGTAGATGGAGGCCTCAAAACACAGTGAGAGACAATCACTCTCTCTCTCTCACACACACACACACACACTGCTTTAAAAGCTCTAAAGGTTAATTTATTTGTCACCATAATTCATTAAATGCTATGTGTATTTCATAAGGAAAGACATGTATTATTAAGATCTGTAACATCTAGTGCATGCAATAATTGATAGCAGCAATGACATAACATGAAAAAGTTGAGTTTCATGGATGATAGTAAAAAGAAAGTAAGACAGAGACAAGAGACAAGAGGGGGAAAAAACATGGACACTGAATCGTGGATAACAAAACAATTATGAATGAAAGTAAGTTGGTACCATGGAGACCAGGAGAGGGTGCTGCTGAGAAATTGTGCAGCGCATTGGTAAAACTTTATGGAGGTGAAGTGTGAAGTCACCAGTCAAGTGTGAAATTGACAGAGAATGTCGACAGGAATCAGTCAATACGTATCTGATTCACAAGTTATTGAGGTTCACAATATGTGTGTTTGCTGATCAAGATAAGAGATCAGGTTGTTTTTGAGATATGTGATGAGAAAATTTGCTGAAGGAAGGAAACTGAAGTTATTGATGATAACTTGATGTGAAAATGTGTAAGTGAAATATCACAATTGCGTGTTAAAGCGTTGGGTGAAATATTAGCAAAAACTTTAGTTACTACTAAAGCTGCTACTGTGGGCAATATCCTCTATAAAGGGAAGAGATTTGCTCAGTCAAAAATCAAGGAAACAACACAGTAGGATGGAGGAAATCAATGCAGGCATTGTAGATCAAAGCATCACCCGAAGGGACATCCTGCTTACAACATGCTCCAATAGAATTTTTTTTTTCTTTCTAAAAGAAGAGAGAGTCAACATGAACAACAATCAGTCAATATAATAGAAGATAATGATTTAAGTGACACTTTTTGTGGGCATGGTAACATGTAATGAATGAATCACTTCATTCATAAATTCACTTTTTGTAAGTCGCTCTGGATAAGAGCGCCTGCCAAAAGCCTAAATGTAAATGTCTTCCAAAAGCCTAAATATGAGGATGCACAAGCAGGTTATACAGCTGAAGTTTTACTCACATCAGTTATTAATGATGTCAGTCATTCTGATCCTTCTATACAGAGAAATGGGTCGCAGCATTAAAATGTAAATGGAGCAATCACTACTTTGAAGCTAGAAACTGGTGCAGGTGCTGACTTGATCAGGATGTCAGACATTTGGGCAATGAAGAACAAGCCTATTATACGAAGAAATATGTTCCTCTAAAGCATTATAATGGTAAATACATTTAATGTAAGGTACATAAAGTACACAATGTACGATTCACTGTCATGAAGCACATGACTCTCTAACTGGGAAATAAAGCATGAATGGTTGGAGCTGATTAAAATAGATTATAACAAAAACTGCAACAATCCAGTAATGAGTGCGAGAGAGAGAGAGAGAGAGAGAGAGAGAGAGAGAGGAGTAAGTGAGATTTACATGAACAGGACTGAAGAGTTTCATTTCTCCCAGAATAGAACAGAAACTTTACCAGATGTTCAACTTCCTTCAGTCAAACTCACTGAAGCACAACACACAGCACTGAATCTACAGCTAATCCCAGTGTCTCATCACACTGATCATCACTATTAACTGGAATAAAAGAACAGACAACTTTCAAAACTCTTTCAAAACTTTCAAAAGCTTTATTTCAGCAAAAACTACAGGAAGAGCAACAGGACAGTGAAGAGAGTAAAGACAGAAATGTCAGCATTGTGTAGGATTGAAACTCTATTGTAGATGATCATAAGCAGCTCTATGTTAAACTCTATGTTGGATCCACTAGTCTTCACACTGACTCTTTCTGAACGTGACTGGATGATTGACGTTGTTATGGGAGACCTTACAGCTGAACTCCTCCCCCTTTTCCCAGAGGTCTTTGCTGAGGGTCAGGGTGCTGCTGCGGCTGTAACGGCCGTTCTTCTCTTCTTCTGTGCTGGTCAGAACCCCGTTCTTCACCTCTGAGCCGTCCACTGTCCAGCTCACCAGCGCCCCCTGTGGAGAGTAGCCAGACAGCAGGCAGAGCAGCGAGGCCGATCCCTCAGACAGCTGCAGAGGAGACGGAGGGAGCAGAGACACGGAGGGCTTTACCACAACACCCGCTGGAAAGGAGAAACAAACATTAAACACACATAATTTAGACACAATTATAAGTTATTGTTAAATATGTTTGTATCTTTGTGGAACTGACTGATCTTACAGAGTAATTAAGTCTAATAAAGTCTGACTTCATGACTGAGTTTCATTCACTACTTTATTATTTAACATCAGTTTCAGTGCAGAGACAAAACACACATGTTCCACACTGTCATTTATCTGGAAAAATAATTTCTCATAACAAGTGTTATTACTTTATAGTTCAAACCTTCAACATATTTAACTGCAGCAAATACAAATGTAGCTGATTACAGAAATATTCACTGTTTAACACAAACACACACAGCAGCTTTCATCTGGATTTTACATCAGCACACACTAACTATATTTATTAAATCTTTATTATTGAGTAACTGCAGAGTTATTACATGTGGAATATATAGCAACTGTGTAATTATTACATATTTAAATTTGTTAAATGTTTAAGAACTTTTATGTGGGATCTGTTCTGATACTGAAATGTATTCCTCATTAGAGCAGAATAATATACAATAAACATCAATAATACAATATAATAAATAATACATAAATAACCTCTTTAGTTTTGGTTTCACTTTATTCATTCATGTAGTTAGCAATGAACTACATATATTTTGATTTAAAAGACAAAAACACACTTACTGTTCAGGATGAGTTTGGAGCCTCCACCAAAAGTGTACCACAGTGATACATTCTAATGAAACCATCGTACAAAAACCTCCATCACACTGCAGCACACACACACACACACACACACACTTTGCATTAGCAGTCCATGCTTCAGTGCTCTGTGAGTGTTTATAGCTCTGTGACTTTATTACTTCATGACTGAGAGCTGCTGCTCAGCAACTTCACCCACAGCAACCATGACTTTGATCAGCGTCTTCATCTGCACACTTGCCCTCTGGACTCAAGGTGAGAGTTTAACATCAACTCACAGCCTCACACACTTCATTTCATACTAATTCTACAGCACTTTACAGCATAGAAACACAATCTATGTTTCTCTTCAGGATCCAGAGGTCAGGTGACTGTGACTCAGACTCCTTCAGTGCAAACTGTTGCTCCAGGAGACACAGTCACCATCAAATGTAAAACCAGCAGCAGTGTGTCTAATACTAATCTTCTCGCCTGGTACCTGCAGAAATCTGGAGAAATTCCAAAACTCTTGATCTGCCGTGCTAATAGACTAGAGTCAGGGACTCCAGCTCGTTTCAGTGGCAGTGGATCTCGTACTGACTTCACTCTGACCATCAGAGGAGTCCAGCCTGAAGACGCAGGAGATTATTACTGTCAGAGTTACCTTAGTGGTGATGGATACACACAGTGTTAGAGTGTGGTACAAAAACCTGGGTGAGTGAGCGAGAACAGAGAAACACTGCTGCAGCTGGGAGCGACTGCAGGTGCTGAAGGGGAGGAAGTGATACAGCACACTGACACACACTGTGGACAAAAGAAAACACTAACACACACACAGTGACATAGACATGCACACACACACACACATCTGTAAGAGGAGTCAACAACCACAAAATACCTGCTCTCTGTGTTTGTGCGGTGTTGCTTTCCACTCCATCACTATTCTGCAGTCTGATGTTCAGTGACTGGCTGCGGGTTTTCTGTTTTGCAGTTATTTCTGTATCTTGTGTCTTGTCCTGTCTTTTGCCACTAACTGTAATTTTTTGTGTTCCGTGGGTTGCGAGTAGTATTTTTGTCCTCTTTCGGTTCTGTATCAGAAAAGATGTTAGGGACAGGTTAACTGTGGGTGGTGTTTTCTGTGGGGACATCGGGTTTTATACACACTGTGTCTGTGTTTTGTTTATTGTAACTGATTGCATGTTTTCTCTCTGTGGTATTCAGACTCAGGCTACTCAGTCTTTTCCAGCTGGCCGTCCCCACATTGCTGCTGCCGGTTTCCCGGCCGAGTCATCCTGTGAGCTCCCCGGCTCCCCAGCAGACAGCTCAGCCTTTTGTGTCAAATATCACCATATTCTAAACACCTGTGTAGACGGTGTAGGTGTTATTCCCATCCTTAAACCTAAAATTTAAACCTAAAACCATTAGAACTTGCCTGCAGAAAGACACAATGATTTCTTGCTGGAGCTCGTACACCCAAGCAGGATGGGTTTCATGGGCCCACTGAATTTCCTACCAGCCGGTTTGGTTTCATTTTCGTGATTACTAGGCATACGATATATCTCAATCTACATCTCACTCGCGCCGGCTCTGCGCGCTTCCGCATTCACGCACCGCCTACGTCACGCACATCACTGGCCTCGGTGCATTCACGCTGGCACTCTGTGCTTCCGCGTTCCAACGAGACGTCTTTCATTCACACTGCAGTGCGGAGTTGTACCCACGCCTCTTATTTAAAACTGCCACTTTGCCTGCTTCAGTTATCACAAGCACTCATAAGCGCCACTTCAGTTCTTCCTGGGAATTACTCACACTATCTGCAATTGGATCCATCATGCCCTCTATCGAGCCTGACAGAATAATCTGGCACCAGCATCATTCCAACCAACAAGCTTTTCGTCCCAGCTTCCACGCACTTCGTCCCTGCAAGTGGCACGCACCCTTTCCCTCCTACACCAACACTTCTGGTGGGCTACCATGAAGGAGGACGTCAAAAACTTTGTGGCCTCCTGCGACACCTGTGCCAGGAATAAGACGACGAACCGCCCTCCTGAGGGTCTCCTCCGATCCCTCCCCATTCCCCACCGCCCCTGGTTTCACATATCCATCGACTTCGTCACTGGCCTACCACCATCTCAAAACAACACCTGCATCTTAACCATTAAAGACCGTTTCTCTAAGTCGGCGCATTTCGTCCCATTACCCAAGCTCCCATCTGCCAAAGAAACAGCCGAACTCCTAATTAACCACGTCTTCCAACTTCATGGACCCCCCGTCGACATTGTCTTGGACAGGGGCCCCCAGTTTTCTGCCCAGTTCTGGAAGCCGTTTTGCAACCTCCTCGGCGCCAACCCCAGTCTTTCATCCGGATTTCATCCCCAAACGGAACGGATGAACCAGGAGTTGGAGAAATCTTTAAGGTGCATGGCCTCTCAAGACCCTTCTTCCTGGAGTCGCTTCCTACTCTGGGTTGAGTACGCCCACAACTCGCTCTCTACCTCATCCACAGGCATGTCTCCCTTCCACTGCTGTCTGGGCTATCAACCACCCCTCTTTTCTGCACAGGAAGAGGAGGTAGCAGTTCCCTCAGCCCAAACCTTTGTCCGTCGCTGCAAAAGAACATGGCAGCATACCCCCAATCAGCTACTACGCACTGTAAGCACCTTCCAGCGCCAGGCGAATCGTCATCGGTCACCAGCTCCCAGGTATTGTATCAGCCAAAGATCATGCTGTCTACACGGGACCTTCCACTCAAGACCACGTCCAAGAAGCTCTCACCAAGGTTCATCGGACACTTCACTATCACCCGAGTCATAAATCCATGTCCGACTAGCTCTACCTCTCTCCATGCGCAGAATCAACCCTACGTTTCACGTTTCTCAGATTCGTTGTCTAATCTCGTGCCCATTATCCACACTCCCCCACTCATAGATGGGGGAGAAGCCTTTACCATTCGCAGGCTCCTCAAGTCTGCTCTCTCTCTCCCTGCGCTGACTCTACGCGCTGCCGCCTCAACACAAGGCTCACGCTGCACATGCCGGCATTCATCGCGGAGCTCTCTCTCTCTCTCTCTCACAACCACTCATAAGCGCCACTTCAGTTCTCCCTGGGAGTTACTCACACTATCTGCAATTGGATCCATCACCATTTTTTTTCCTCAAGATTATTACAATCAAACACCCTCAATAAAGCAAAAACATTAGACATTTAGGAGAGAAACACTGTTACTTTACAGATTTTTCCTAAATTGAAGATCAAATACCTTCAAATAAAGCAAAACCACAAAAACCCTGATATTTAACAAAATTTTCAGAAAGTCCTATCAACACACATGTTCAATAAAATTAAACTCAAGATTACAATATTTGTAAAAGAGCCTGTAGAACTGTGACACGGTATAGTACAAGTATGAAAAAAAAAATAATAATAAAAAGAAGTCCAGTTTTATTGCATTACACTTAAATTCTAAAATGAAAAACAAAATGTAATATTTAGATTATTGTGCTATAACAGTGGAACATTCTTTCTCACAAATTTAAAATTGCTGTGAAATATCCTTGATTAAAATCCTAGGAAGAAATCAACAATATCAAACTAGATCCCCAATGTTCCAATTAAAGTTGGATTGGAAACTTTATTACAAATAAAGTACAATGTGGTTTTTTACTCTATAGTTCTTATATAATGTATGTGTACAAATAACTTTACCTTTTAGTTCAGAATCCTAATGCCTTAGTGCAAGTAAGTCAAATCTAAAACATACCAAAATGGTCAGTCCAGTGTATCCAAGAAAGCTCCTCTTCCAAACATGCAGTAAACAACTGGATTCTGGGTGTATTAGGCTGGATTGGAAGAGAGAAGAAAAGAACACATTAAGATCTTAGATTCGAAAGAAAAAGGTTGCCCGAGAAACAGATTAACAAAATAATCAAAACCATATTTAATATTAGATATGTTAAAGTGAAACTCAAGAACTTTTCCACTGGGGCCCCTTCATATGGAAAGGATCTCTACACAGTAGAGTTAAAAATTAACACAAAATGATCCAAGGTTGAAGGAGGTAACTTTTAAATCACCATAAAAAGATTCAAACTAGTCTTATACTGCATTCCAATGTAAGCAAGTTTCATTATCACTGGCAGTAATCAGAGCTGGAAAATGTTAATGTAAATATCACACAGAAGCAGGCAGGTACAGATTCACATAAGTTTAACATATCGATCTCTATGGAATTAGATCAAGATGTGTCAATGCGTCTACTGTATTATATAAATGTGAGAATATTTACATGAATATAAATTTATTTTGACTGAAGTATTGACATTAATTTACTGAAAAGGGATGTGTCGTTTAAAGGTACAAATGCACAATGTTTGTGCACCGTAAAAAATAAAGTATTGACTGAACTCAAAATTTCAAGGCAACTTGCTGCACAGCTTTTTTGAGTTAACTCCACTTTTAACCCAAGTTGTTGACTTAACTCAAAAAAAGCTGTGCAGCAAGTTGCCTTGACATTTTGAGTTAAGTCAACTTGTTGTTGCCTTAACTAAATTTACTGAGTAAGGTCTCCCAACTTATATTCTTTTGTTAAGTTAAAAGTGTTTTGATAGTTTCAAAGACCTATTAATTTAATAAATGTGAACTTGTCATATGTTTTTGGGTTTAAAATATGTGTTTAAATTTATTGAAGCAGGTTTTTTTTTATTAACATTTAATACAATGTAATGAAAAAAGCTGTAAATGCATGCTTGAAAGTTTCTTCCAAATTTTATTTTAAACCAAAAGGAACACACTACAACCACATTCCTGGACTTTCAAATATAAGTAAACTAAAACAAACATGGAAAGATGCCTTTTACAGTCTAAACTTCACAAAACAGGGAAAAAGAGTACATAATAATAATAAAAATAATAATAATAAGAAGAAGAAGAAGAATTTGATGTCCGAAAACAGCTCACAAAAGCAAAGTCATAGTAGAAGTTAAGTCTGAAGGGATTGTACCCTTGCAGAGCAGTGAGTGCCCAGTTCCATGAACACCTTCTTAATCACCTCAAAAGTGTACTTCAGATTTTTTGGTACTGAAATCCAAGGCAGACAGGTCAAAGGCCAAACTGTTAAGCAACAGCAGATTGCAGATCTGGAGCATCTTGCAAGACAATCTCTTCCTCCAACACAAGAGAGAATGTCTAATCTTGCAGAGTTCATGGAGTTTTTGCTAACATTTTTGGTCAAAAAATAACACCATAGTTCCCTTCATACAAGCAAAATATCAAAACGTAACTTAAAGCGCTGGCAGATTCAGCAATTTGGGGGCTCAAGGCGAACATGAATATGGGCCCCTCTGCATTCAGTGCTTTTTTTTTTTTAACCTTAAGTCTTACCTTAAACTTCCCTTCACTCATCATCCCACAGCACACTTATCCAGATGTCTAGAACAGTCCTATAAGGAAAAAAAAACATTAACAGGTTAATTCATGCACAAACAATAATAAAAAACAAATTGTCACACAAAATTTCATCACCATTGTACTGCGTGTTATGGGGGATGGGGACTAAAACGGTTCAACACAACTTGCATGACGTAATGGCATTCTAATGCTTTTTCACCAAGTGGATTTTAATTATTTTTAAATGTTAAACATAAGTGCTGGCTAAAACTACTTAGTTAAGCTTAAGTCATGGAGCCCTGGAAGTTCGGGGCTCTAGGCGCTCGACTACTTTTACCTGATGGAAAGCCGCCTCTGTTTAGAACAGCTACACAGCAAATACATTATCCTTGTGTCAGAATATTCAGGCCTGCATTAAGAAAGAGGAGGCTAGATTGCCATGGTGATATTTCAGAACAAATTTAATCAAAACCAAAGTCAGTCTTCTAAATTCTCTTCACATTCTTTGAAGGCATGAAGCAGTTACTATAGCCTACATGTAAGTGATAATGTAAAGACAATCCTTTAAAATGAAAAAAATTGCTAAACTTGCATCTAGAACCTGAATGTCAAAGTATTATAAAACTTATATGATTTCCTTCCAAATAATAAAGAAAAACATTACATTTTTAATATGGACATTAACCCTTATCTAATGAGTTTTGTATTTAATTACAATTTATCATTGTAATTTTACATAAAGTTCTACATAATTTACCAAAACAGAAAAAACACAGTAAAAATAATATGGTATTTTTACTGTTAAAAAATGTGAAAAAAAAAGAAATTTTTTCAGTATTGAAATAATACTTAAAAAACAGTCGACTTAGTAATTTACAGCTAATGTCTTTAATTTTACAGAGATTTGTATGTAGTTTTTTAAATAAAGGTGTTAGGAACCTCCACTAGAGGTCACTGTTCATGTCTGTCTCTCTGTAGTTTTGTTGGTTGACTCAGTTTCCCAGAAGCCACCTCAGTCAGGTGATGAGTGCTCACCTGAACTGTGGTGGCTCGTTAAAGCTTCTATAAATAGCAGTTTGTTCTGTGAAACTGGGTCGAGCATTGTTTGGTCTGTTGATTTGTTGGGTTTTGTTTGTTTGTTGGATGTTTGTTTGTATTACCGTCATGTGGGCATTCCTTTTTGTTACTTTAAGTTTATATTTGGTTTATGTTTTGTAACCTTTGTTTTCAGAGGGTTCTAGTTTTGTTTTCTTGATGTTCCTTGTGTCTGTGGATTCATGGAGCTGCTCTGTTCAGTGTGTAGTTAGCCTGTGTCTCCTCCTGTGTAAGTACTGTTCTGTCTTCTGTTTTTTTCCCTTGTATGTGTACCCACATGAGGGCTTAGCCATTAGCAGGGTTAGCTGCTAGTAGGCCTTGACGGCTAGTAGGGTTAGCCTCCAGTAGGCTAGCTTCTAGTGGGATTGACAGCTAGTGGTTCTGGTCACTAGTAGGTTAGCCGCTAGTTTGGTATAGCCTCATGTGTGCCCTGCCTTTTGTCTTCCGGTCCCCTAGGTCAGTACTAACCCCATTAGCCACTAACCCAGTTAGGTCAGCATCCAGTGTCCCCAGTGTTCCATGTAGCTACTAACCTCACTAACCCAGCCAGTCTAGTCCCTGAGGCCCTGTCTAGTCCTGTCTCCTGTCTAGACCTGTCTCTCCAGTCCTCGCCACGTCCTGTCTCTCCAGTCCTGGCCACGTCCTGTCTCTACAGTCCTCGCCACGTCCTGTCTCTCCAGTCCTCGCCACGTCCTGTCCAGTCTTGTCTCTAGTTCCCCTATGTGTCTTTAGGTAGCTCCAGCTCCATGTTTCCTCATCCCTAGTTCTGTCAGTTCCCTGTGTCAGCTCCTGGTTCCCTGTGTCAGCTCCTGGTTCCCTCTGTTCAGTTCTTGTTCCTGTGTTTTTCCTGAGCCCTAGTTTGAGTTTGTTGTTTTGGTTCCTTTTTGTGTTTGTTTATTGTGTTTTAAAATAAAAGACATTTTCTGTTTACAACCCCTCTGCGTGCATCCCTGCCATATATGCCCACGGCAACAACATCAGCCGGTCTAGCAACTACCACCAGCTAGACCCAGGACAGAATGCTCGACCAAACCAAGGCATAGCAGAGGGGGGCCCCCCCGGGAGAAATTTTTTGGGGGGGGCTGGGACCAGAACGCTGGGGCAAACCGGCTGAGGGTAGTCGGCTTGCCCTACAGCTCAACTTTGAAAGGTCCCACTACCTTCGTCCAAGGCCTCACGGGGAGGCCCCAAAGCACCGCTTCCAGAGCCTCACGGGGAGGCTCCAACCTCCGTCTCCGAGCCTCACGGGGAGGCTCCCCCCCCCTTCCCGTCTCAGAGCGTCAGTGAGGTCCCACATCCACCACCCGGCTTCGGCGTCAAGTCTACCACCGCGAGAACGGGCCATTGCCGCCTCCGCTGCCAAGCATCAGGGGCAGACCCGAGACTGGCTCCGGCGCCTGGCTTTGGCGCCATTCCAGTTTCGCCCGCCTTCCCATCCTGATTGGGGAACCAGCTCGTCAACGTCGTAAGTTGGGTGAAATGACTCAAGACAATGGGGACCTCCGGTAACGCTCCGGAGGAGCGTTTTTAAGGGGGGGGGGTACTGTTAGGAACCTCCACTAGAGGTCACTGTTCATGTCTGTCTCTCTGTAGTTTTGTTGGTTGACTCAGTTTCCCAGAAGCCACCTCAGTCAGGTGATGAGTGCTCACCTGAACTGTGGTGGCTCGTTAAAGCTTCTATAAATAGCAGTTTGTTCTGGGAAACTGGGTCGAGCATTGTTTGGTCTGTTGATTTGTTGGGTTTTGTTTGTTTGTTGGATGTTTGTTTGTATTACCGTCATGTGGGCATTCCTTTTTGTTACTTTAAGTTTATATTTGGTTTATGTTTTGTAACCTTTGTTTTCAGAGGGTTCTAGTTTTGTTTTCTTGATGTTCCTTGTGTCTGTGGATTCATGGAGCTGCTCTGTTCAGTGTGTAGTTAGCCTGTGTCTCCTCCTGTGTAAGTACTGTTCTGTCTTCTGTTTTTTTCCCTTGTATGTGTACCCACATGAGGGCTTAGCCATTAGCAGGGTTAGCTGCTAGTAGGCCTTGACGGCTAGTAGGGTTAGCCTCCAGTAGGCTAGCTTCTAGTGGGATTGACAGCTAGTGGTTCTGGTCACTAGTAGGTTAGCCGCTAGTTTGGTATAGCCTCATGTGTGCCCTGCCTTTTGTCTTCCGGTCCCCTAGGTCAGTACTAACCCCATTAGCCACTAACCCAGTTAGGTCAGCATCCAGTGTCCCCAGTGTTCCATGTAGCTACTAACCTCACTAACCCAGCCAGTCTAGTCCCTGAGGCCCTGTCTAGTCCTGTCTCCTGTCTAGACCTGTCTCTCCCGTCCTCGCCACGTCCTGTCTCTCCAGTCCTCGCCACGTCCTGTCCAGTCTTGTCTCTAGTTCCCCTATGTGTCTTTAGGTAGCTCCAGCTCCATGTTTCCTCATCCCTAGTTCTGTCAGTTCCCTGTGTCAGCTCCTGGTTCCCTGTGTCAGCTCCTGGTTCCCTCTGTTCAGTTCTTGTTCCTGTGTTTTTCCTGAGCCCTAGTTTGAGTTTGTTGTTTTGGTTCCTTTTTGTGTTTGTTTATTGGGTTGTAAACAGAAAGTGTCTTTTATTTTAAACACCTCTGTGTGCATGCCTCCCATATATGCCCACGGCAACAACTTCAGCCGGTCTAGCAACTACCACCAGCTAGACCCATGACAAAAGGAAAACTACTATGAAAGTTTAAAGTTATTTTTCGTAAAATTTAAACTTTTTGGGGGGGGCGTTTTATTGATAGTTTATGCAAAGTTGAACAAATAGTAAAATAAAAAAAAAAAAACCCGGTTAGTTTACCCTTAGGAGTCTGAGGGTGTTTTGGGGACCTGACATTTGTATATTTTTCAGTTACTTCTAAACATGCACTGTAAATGACTAAAATCTGACCACACTGTATTCAGCACAAACTGGGCTGCTGTAATATGTGAGCAGCATGTACTGTATGTACAAGTTCGTATTTTGGAGAAAATAAGTTATGCATGATTATTGAAAACATCAAAAAATATCATTGAAATAATTTCACAAAACACATTCATAACATTTGTTTACAAGACTTGTTACCTGGATCTTGTAGTGTAGAGTTTTTACTTCAAAATGATGTGATAATAATCATCTTGATCACTCATTCACAGAAAACAATATATTCATTTACATTTTCTAAGACACTTTTTGTTTAGAAAGGCCGTATGCTAGGAGTAAGAATGAATCAAGAATTTTTTAGAATAAATCAAGATTAACTTGCAAGAATATCAGGAACAGTTCAAGATAAATAAAATGTGTAAAAACAGACATTCGGGGTAAAATGATTCAAATGTAATTAGGCCACTCTGTGAGGAGATTCCTGATAAACATAAGTTCAATAAATGATTGACTTTTGGTTAGTTCCAGACCAAATATGGACCATGTACCTGTACAACCATGGTCATCACCATCAAAGCCTTTCTCACCATCTGCCCTATTTAATCATCACCATCGTCATCATCATCATCATTTTAGTAATGTAAAAAAAAAAATTAATGCTGTCTGTGGCCAGTAGATGGAGGCCTCAAAACACAGTGAGAGACAATCACTCTCTCTCTCACACACACACACACACACACACACACACACACACACACACACACACACACACACACACACACACACACACACACTGCTTTAAAAGCTCTAAAGGTTAATTTATTTGTCACCATAATTCATTAAATGCTATGTGTATTTCATAAGGAAAGACATGTATTATTAAGATCTGTAACATCTAGTGCATGCAATAATTGATAGCAGCAATGACATAACATGAAAAAGTTGAGTTTCATGGATGATAGTAAAAAGAAAGTAAGACAGAGACAAGAGACAAGAGGGGGAAAAAACATGGACACTGAATCGTGGATAACAAAACAATTATGAATGAGAGTGAGAATGAATGAAAGTAAGTTGGTACCATGGAGACCAGGAGAGGGTGCTGCTGAGAAATTGTGCAGCGCATTGGTAAAACTTTATGGAGGTGAAGTGTGAAGTCACCAGTCAAGTGTGAAATTGACAGAGAATGTCGACAGGAATCAGTCAATACGTATCTGATTCACAAGTTATTGAGGTTCACAATATGTGTGTTTGCTGATCAAGATAAGAGATCAGGTTGTTTTTGAGATATGTGATGAGAAAATTTGCTGAAGGAAGGAAACTGAAGTTATTGATGATAACTTGATGTGAAAATGTGTAAGTGAAATATCACAATTGTGTGTTAAAGCGTTGGGTGAAATATTAGCAAAAACTTTAGTTACTACTAAAGCTGCTACTGTGGGCAATATCCTCTATAAAGGGAAGAGATTTGCTCAGTCAAAAATCAAGGAAACAACACAGTAGGATGGAGGAAATCAATGCAGGCATTGTAGATCAAAGCATCACCCAAAGGAACATCCTGCTTAAAACATGCTCCAATAGAATTTTTTTTTTTTCTAAAAGAAGAGAGAGTCAACATGAACAACAATCAGTCAATATAATAGAAGATAATGATTTAAGTGACACTTTTTGTGGGCATGGTAACGTGTAATGAATGAATCACTTCATTCATAAATTCACTTTTTGTAAGTCGCTCTGGATAAGAGCGCCTGCCAAAAGCCTAAATGTAAATGTCTTCCAAAAGCCTAAATATGAGAATGCACAAGCAGGTTATACAGCTGAAGTTTTAGTCACATCAGTTATTAATGATGTCAGTCATTCTGATCCTTCTATACAGAGAAATGGGTGGCAGCATTAAAATGTAAATGGAGCAATCACTACTTTGAACCTAGAAACTGGTGCAGGTGCTGACTTGATCAGGATGTCAGACATTTGGGCAATGAAGAACAAGCCTATTATACAAAGAAATATGTTCCTCTAAAGCATTATAATGGTAAATACATTTAATGTAAGGTACATAAAGTACACAATGTACGATTTACTGTGTTAGCTGAAGCACATGACTCTCTAACTGGGAAATAAAGCATGAAAGGTTGGACCTGATTAAAATAAATTATAACAAGAACTGGATCAATCCAGTAATGAGAGAGAGAGAGAGAGAGACAGAGAGAGAGAGGTGTAAGTGGATTTGTATCTGTGTTCCCTTTCAAAAGCTACACTCAATGCTGCGTGAAAACGCTATGGGAACATCTCTTTGTTGCCCGGTTGTGAAGCCTGTGCATGTCAAACCCGCCGAATACCTTCGGCTTATAACCTGTGCCAGGCATGACGTCACCGAATAAGGTGCACCTGCAGGTTATAAATAGGAGTGAACCGGAAACATCCTCAGATCTTTTTGTCTTCAGGACCGCTTTGCGTTTGCGTGTGCATGTACAAGCCGTAGCGAAAGCGAAATAAAAATAACAGCATTAACTCACCGATATGGCGAGTTTGTCGAGTGCTTGGGAAGAACACGCTCGCCTCGGGCTTCAGGAGAATGTGAGTACTGCTATCTTCTCCTTATTAAGGCGCGCGGCTCGCTTTCTTTAAAGAGAAACCGCGAGCCGCGGCGCATTCCTGAGGCTCGCGCGTTGATCTGGCAGACGCGCACGAGATGGAATTTCCGATTTCTCTCTCGCTCTCTCCGGATCAGGAAGTTTTGGCTTCGCAAGCGCGCTCCGGTGCTTCTTGTAAAGGATCGGAAGAATCTTCCTCTCTCGCTTCCATGGAAGTAGCCTCCTCACAACGCTCCTCCAGTGCTGACAGAGCTTTTGAGGAATTATTAGAGGCTATAACGCGTGCGGTCGAGCGATTGCATATCGACTGGTCGCAGCAGCGAGATTCCCCCAAGCGTTCGAGATTGAACGACAGGTGTCTGTCGGGTGGCCGGGGGGAGGAACCTCAACGTCTCTCTCTCCCCTTCTTTGGTGACGTCCATGATGAATTAACTCTTTCATGGAGCAAGCTGTATTCATCGCGTGTTTTTGTTCCTTCGACTTATTCGAATGATATTATTGATGCGAAGGCACGCGGTTATATGATGATGCCCAGATAGAAGAGACGCTTGCGGGCTATCTCTCTCCTGGGACATCATCCTCCCTGAAAAAGCCTACTCTCCCCTCCAAGTCGTGCAGTTTGACACCTGCTTTTGTGGGTAAAGCTTTTCAGGCAGCAGGACAGGCTGGTGCTTCACTGCACACCATGGCGGTTTTGCAGGTTTACCAGACTGACCTGCTGAAGGACCTGAGCAGCGGCGGGGCTATTGATGACAAGGCGTTTGCAAAGCTGCGCCTAGCCACAGACCTGTCTCTCTGTGCAACCAAGCGGACGGCCCATGCTGTGGGCCGTTCCATGGCTGCCATGGTATCCATGAAGAGGTATCAGTGGCTGAACCTCACAGGCATCAAGGATAAGGATCTTGTTGTCTTCCTCGGTGCCCCCATCTCGCCTTCCGGCCTTTTGGCGACGCTGTTAATTCCGCCGCCACTAGGTTTAGAGAGGCAAAGCTATATGAACAGGCCTTTGGGAGGCTCCTTCCCCGCCGTGCTCAAGATCCGGGACCGTCGGCCACCCGGCCCCGGCCAGGTCTGGCCCCTATCAGGCGTGAGGTGCAGAAGGTGAGCGTGACCAGCCGCGCACCCCCCCATAAAGACTGGGGTGGGGCTCGCCGCTCTTCTCAAAAATCTGCTTCGAAAAGACCGGATCTGAGTAGCTTCCTCTCTTCAAAGAAGAAGCCCTGAGTTCGTGCGCCTGGGGCCATGGGGGTGTCTCCCCCCGGGGAGGGGCGCCTGGATTTTCATCACAAAACAGGGCCTCCTCCCTGGCACTCCCGGGAGGCGGGGGTTTAATCCCCACCACCACTGGTGTTCGGGGAGCGCCGGTCTCCAATGAAAAGTTGGGTGTTCAGGCATCATCTGCCACACTTCATCTCCCAACACCTAACACCCCCCCCCCCATCTAGCCGAAGTGTCAAAGCTCGTGCCCCTTTCGGAGAAGCTGGCAGCGTGGAAACTACTGCCAGGTGTATCTCCTTGGGTATAAAGGACTGTAGGCACAGGCTACAGGATTCAGTTTGCACATCGTCCTCCGCGTTTCAACGGCGTGGTTTCCACTTCCGTGAAACCGGATCGAGCACATCTGCTGGCCCAGCAGTTACAGACTCTGCTGGGCAAAGGGGCCATAGAACATGTTCCCCTCCCAGACAGAGTCGGGCTACTACAGTTGGTACCTTTTGGTGCCCAAGAGAGGGGGAGGGTTGCATCCGATCTTGGATCTTCGCGGCTTGAACCGCTATCTCAGAAATTCAGATTCAAAATGTTGACTGTCAAAATGATTGTTTCTCAAATCCAACTAGAGGATTGGTTGTGACAATCGATCTCAAGGACGCATATTTCTATATAGAAATATTGCCACAGCACAGGAAGTTCCTGAGGTTCGCTTTTGGGGGCGAAGCTTACCAGTATTGGGTCCTTCCATTTGGCCTAGCTCTGTCACCCCGCACATATACAAAATGCATGGATGCAACTCTGGCTCCTTTATGACTCCAGGGCATCCGTATTTTGAATTACATAAACGACTGGCTGATTCTGGCCCAGTCTTAGGAGCTAGCGCTTCGACATCGGGATGTCGTCCTAGCCCATCTTCATTCTTTAGGATTGAGACTCAACACCACAAAAAGCGTTCTCCTTCCTGTTCAGAGGACAACATATTTGGGTGTCACATGGAATTCGGTCACAATGCGGGCACAGTTGTCTCCTGCTCGTGTCGAATCCATTCTCAACACCCTGAAGGAAATCAAGCTAGGCCAGAAGGTCACTGTTCATCACTTTCAGAAATCTTTAGGCCTCATGGCAGCTGCGTCCACGGTGATACCTTTGGGCTTTCTGCACATGAGAGCATTTAAGCTGTGGCTAAGAGCCAAGGGGTTTCATTCAAGGGCCAACCCCTAGAGGCTAATAAGGGTTACGCGTCGGGGGCTTCGTACCCTTTCTATGTGGTTCAGACCCCAGTTTCTGACTTTGGGTCCCACTCTAGGTCCGTCATGTCATCGCAAGATGCTAACGACAGACGCTTTCCTCACGGGCTGGGGTGCGGTCTTGGATGGCCGTCCAGCACAAGGGAGCTGGAGAGGTCATCTTCTCGCGTGGCACATCAATTGCCTCGACATGATGGCTCTGTTTCTGGCCCTGAAACACTTCCTCCAGCAGTTGAGAGGCTACCATGTCCTAGTGCGGGTGGACAGCACTGCGGTAGTCTCGTACATAAATCGCCAGGGTGAACTGTGCTCGCGCCACTTGAAAACAAGCTAGCACACCAGGTTCTGCTTTGGGCACAGGACAAGTTCCTGTCCCTCAGGGCAATTTACATTCCAGGGCATATGAATGTAGGAGCAGACTTGCTATCCAGACAAGCTGTAAAACATGGGGAATGGGAACTCCACCCCGAAGTAGTCAGTCAATCTGGGAAAGATTTTACGTAGCAGAGGTGGACCTCTTTGTCTCATAAGAGGCAGAAGAATGCCCCCTTTACTACTCTCTGACTCCTCCAGCTCCCCTGGGTCTGGACGCAGTGGCCCACACGTGGCCAGATTACGCCTTTATGCGTTTCCACCTATAGTTTATATATAGTATAGCGAGGGTCCGTCAACATGGCTTGCGCCTCTTATTGATAGTGCCCCATTGGCCGACCAGAGTGTGGTTCTCGGATCTTATATCTCTCCTCGACGGCTCACCCTGTGTGATTCCAGTGAGGAGGGATCTTCTGTCTCACGCGCAGGGGACAATACTTCATCCCCGGCCCGAGCTCTGGAACCTTCACGTTTGGCCCCTGAACGGACCAACTAAGACATGATGGGCTTTCAGCCAGCGTAATTGAAACCATTTTAAGTGCCAGGGCTCCCTCCACTAGGAGAACTTATGCCCTCAAATGGAGTGTATTTGAAAATTGGTGCATGGCAAGACATGTAGACCCAGTTCACTGCCAGATTGTTTCAGTGCTGGAGTTTCTGCAAGAAAGGTTGTCCTAGGGCTTATGCCCTAGTACGCTCAGAACGTACGTAGCTGCTATTTTGGCTTGTCACGCTCTGAATGATGGGGTTTCTGTGGACAAGCACCATTTAGTTGCCCGTTTTATTCGTGGAGCTAAACGGTTGAAGCCGCCCACTAGAGCGATGGTCCCTTTGTGGGACTTAACTATCGCATTCGAAGGCCTGGCCGACACCCCTTTCGAACCACTAGAGTCAGCGCCTGTCAGGCTTCTGCCTCTTAAGATGGTTTTTCTTATGGCTATTACGTCTAAAGCTATTCTGCATCCTCACCCGAACTATCTTCCAAGGTTCCATTCTCGACCATGCACCCAGTTGTTCTCGAGGCCTTCTGTCCTCCGCCTTTCACAGCTCCGGAGCAGGAAAGACTTCACTTACTGTGTCCAGTACGTGCTCTTAGGATCTACGTCCACCGCACTAGCCAGTGGCGTAAGTCAGAGCAGTTCTTTATTTGCCATGGGGGTCTGCCATTAGACAGACTCTGTCACACTGGGTGAGAGATGCCATTGCCCTAGCCTATGAGGCGTGTGGTCACACTTCGCCTCTGGGAATTAGGGCTCACTCAACCAGGGGGATTGCCTCATCGATTGCCTTGGCAAGAGGCGTGCCCTTCCGCAGCAGGTGTGTGATGCGGCGGGCTGGTCCTCTCCACACACGTTTGTTAGATTTTATAGTCTGGATGTCAATGCTACTCCGGGTTCACAGATCCTTCAGTCAGCATCCCAGAGCTAGGTCTGAGACCTCCTCGGCTTGTGCGCACACGCTACACAACCTGGGGGTCCAGACACTTGCAGTGCGGCGGCGTTGGTATTCTCGTTCCCATAGCGTTTTCACGCAGCATCGAGTGTAGCTTTTGAAAGGGAACGTCTCGGGTTACTTGGCTGTAACCCTGTTCCCTGATAAAGCGGGAACGAGATGCTGCGTTCCGATGCCGCACTGCTGGCGTGCCTGGACGTCCTTCAGACAAAATTGACCTGAGGATGTTTCCGGTTCACTCCTATTTATAACCTGCAGGTGCACCTTATTCGGTGACGTCATGCCTGGCACAGGTTATAAGCCGAAGGTATTCGGTGGGTTTGACGTGCACAGGCTTCACAACCGGGCAACAAAGAGATGTTCCCATAGCGTTTTCACGCAGCATCTCGTTCCCGCTTTATCAGGGAACAGGGTTACAGTCAAGTAACCCGAGACGTTTTCCTGGTTCTACCACACACACTTCATTGAAGGAAAGGCTGGTAATTAGTTGATTATTTAAATCAGGTGTTCTGTGAGCTGAGAAATCAATAAAATGTGCAGAAAAGTGGATCCTTAAGGACCGGAAGTGAGAACCACCGTCTGTCTGCACATCATCAACTGTTTATTCTCTTCAGGAAAACAAAGATTCAACTTCAGTTCTACTGAGTGATGCATGAAATACTAAAAAACACAGAACATAAACAAACCATAAGCAGAGAGAGCGGCCAATCAATCACTTCAGACACTCACCAGGACCATGTGTGTGTGTGTTGTGTGTTATATGTGTGTTATAGTACTTATAGAGATGGATTCAGTCGTATAAATGTACCACACTGTAATTATAACCTTTAATGTGTCAGATATCAATAAAAATTATCAAAGAACTATCAGCTTTCAAACATGATGAAGATGAAAGAAGAATAATAGTCTATATATTAATCCTGGTTTAAGGAGAGATCAGTGAGGTGTGAGTGAGATTTACATGAACAGGACTGAATAGTTTCATTTCTCCCAGAATAGAACAGAAACTTTACCAGATGTTCAACTTCCTTCAGTCAAACTCACTGAAGCACAACACACAGCACTGAATCTACAGCTAATCCCAGTCTCTCATCACACTGATCATCACTATTAACTGGAATAAAAGAAGAGACAACGTCCAAAACTCCGCTTTATTTCAGCAAAAACTACAGGAAGAGCAACAGGACAGTGAAGAGAGTAAAGACAGAAATGTCAGCATTGTGTAGAATTGAAACTCTATTGTAGATGATCATAAGCAGCTCTATGTTAAACTCTATGTTGGATCCACTAGTCTTCACACAGACTCTTTCTGAACGTGACTGGATGATTGACGTTGTTATGGGAGACCATACAGATGAACTCCTCCCCCTTTTCCCAGAGGTCTTTGCTGAGGGTCAGGGTGCTGCTGTGGCTGTAACGGCCGTTCTTCTCTTCTTCTGTGCTGGTCAGAACCCCGTTCTTCACCTCTGAGCCGTCCACTGTCCAGCTCACCAGCGCCCCCTGTGGAGAGTAGCCAGACAGCAGGCAGAGCAGCGAGGCCGATCCCTCAGACAGCTGCAGAGGAGACGGAGGGAGCAGAGACACGGAGGGCTTTACCACAACACCCGCTAGAAAGAAGAAACAAACATTAAATACACATAATTTAGACACAATTATAAGTTATTGTTATATATGTTTGTATCTTTGTGGAACTGACTGATCTTACAGAGTAATTAAGTCTAATAAAGTCTGACTTCATGACAAGTTTCATTCACTACTTTATTATTTAACATCAGTTTCAGTGCAGAGACAAAACACACATGTTCCACACTGTCATTTATCTGGAAAAATTATTTCTCATAACAAGTGTTATTACTTTATAGTTCAAACCTTCAGCATATTTAACTGCAGCAAATACAAATGTAGCTGATTACAGAAATATTCACTGTTTAACACAAACACACAGCAGCTTTCATCTGGATTTTACATCAGCACACACTAACTATGTTAATTAAATCTTTATTATAGAGTAACTGCAGAGTTATTGCATGTGGAATATATAGCAAGTGTGTAATTATTACATATTTAACATAATTTGTTAAATGTTTAAGAACTTTTATGTGGGATCTGTTCTGATACTGAAATGTATTCCTCATCAGAGCAGAATAATATACAATAAACATCAATAATACAATATAATAAATAATACATAAATAACCTGTTTAGTTTTGGTTTCACTTTATTCATTCATGTAGTTAGCAATGAACTACATATATTTTTTTATTTAAAAGACAAAAACACACTTACTGTTCAGGATGAGTTTGGAGCCTCCACCAAAAGTGTACCACAGTGATACATTCTAATGAAACCATCGTACAAAAACCTCCATCACACTGCAGCACACACACACACACACACACACACACTTTGCATTAGCAGTCCATGCTTCAGTGCTCTGTGAGTGTTTATAGCTCTGTGACTTTATTACTTCATGACTGAGAGCTGCTGCTCAGCAACTTCACCCACAGCAACCATGACTTTGATCAGCGTCTTCATCTGCACACTGGTCCTCTGGACTCAAGGTGAGAGTTTAACATCAACTCACAGCCTCACACACTTCATTTCATACTAATTCTACAGCACTTTACAGCATAGAAACACAATCTATGTTTCTCTTCAGGATC
This sequence comes from Clarias magur, assembly GCA_013621035.1. Lineage (NCBI taxonomy): Eukaryota > Metazoa > Chordata > Actinopteri > Siluriformes > Clariidae > Clarias > Clarias magur. Next base: position 28,484 of record QNUK01001140.1, read on the forward strand.
CAGAGGTCAGGTGACTGTGACTCAGACTCCTTCAGTGCAAACTGTTGCTCCAGGAAACACAGTCACCATCAACTGTAGAACCAGCAGCAGTGTGTATAATAGTAACCACCTCGCATGGTACCTGCAGAAATCTGGAGAAGCTCCTAAACTCCTGATCTATGATGCTACTAGCTTATAGTCAGGGACTCCAGCTCGTTTCAGTGGCAGTGGATCTGATACTGACTTCACTCTGACCATCAGAGACGTCCAGACTGAAGACGCAGGAGATTATTACTGTTTGACTGACCACTGGATCAGTACGTCTGTGGGTGAGTGAGAGAGAACAGAGAAACACTGCTGCAGCTGGGAGCGACTGCAGGTGCTGAAGGGGAGGAAGTGATACAGCACAATCACACACAATGTGGATGAGAGAAGACACACCACATTAACTCACTAACCCCCAGCCCCCCCCCCCCCCCCTCCACACCACACACACACCCACCAATAAAAGGAGGATAAATGGAGTGAAGGGAAAGCATTGTGTGTGGTGTGTGTTGGGGGGGGGGGGGGGGGGGGGGGGGGGGGCTGGGGGTTAGTGAGTTAATGTGGTGTGTCTTCTCTACAGAAGGTCTTACGTGGCAGAGCTTGTAGATTGAGCTCATTACCTCCTTAGTTATCACTGCAGTAGACTGGTACCCTATCCAGGGTGTCTTCTAGCCCAAACCTCAAGTCCCCTGGCATGTGCTGCTGGTCCCTTGACCATGTACAGGATAAGCGCTATAGAGAATGAGAGAGAGACAGCATGTCTCAAATAGTTAATATCTTTACATTGTGATGCATATGGACAAAATCACAGTAGTATGGTGTTACATGATAACTTTAATATTCTTTAAATAAATAAAAATAAATTAAATAAATTTAAAAAAAATCAGTTAACCTATGTAAGTCTAAATCCTTTGGTTAGGTCACTTCTAAAAGTTCTAAAAAAATTATAAACAAATATCAATTCCTCACACAAACAAACAAATCATTGAGCAATTATCTATTTTTTTCTGCCAGCTTAATTCTACTCTCAGTGTGATAGGCAGCATCACTTTCATTCATAACCTGGATGATTGGTATCACAGAGTGGGTTAATAACTCATTAAGTTGAGTCAGACTTTCCTCAGTCACTTTAATAAGATCAGATCTCATACTGATTAATGCTCATTAAAACAGTTCGAGATTGATTCTAGACCTTTAACTTTCCTAAAACAAGCAAGACTGTAGGATATACAGTATTCAAAGCAAAGGTTTTCAGCGGTTCAGACGGATGTTATCACCGTGGGCACAAAGGGCAGGCATAGGCGCAGAGAGGTTGTATCAACATAAAGTCTTTAATAGTGCACAAAACAAACAAAAACATAGGGCTCTGGACACAAATACCTGGTCTCTTTAGACACATACAGCCATCTTTTAACATATACAGACTTTTCTAGACATTTACAGACCCATTAAGCATTTCAGACCCTTTAGGACTGACACGGAGGCTGTGGGAACACAATGGAGGCTAACGGAACACACTAGAGGATAAAGGAAGAGAACACACTAGCACAGTACACTCATAAATAAACAGAATAAACTAAAAGGTACACTAACATATCACACAAATCACAGAACACATCAGAGCCCAGATAAACAAACATAAGTGAAATAATACATAACCAAAACACAACCAAAAGAAAAAAACAAAACAAAACACATGCCCACCGACAGTATTAATGCTCAACCCAGTTTCCCAGAACAACCAGCTGTTTATAAAAATACTAATGCGCTACCTCGGTTCAGGTGAGCACCAGCATCACCTGACCAAGGTGCCTTCTGGGAAACTGAGTCGACTAGCAAAAAAATACAAAAAATAAACATATGCACACAGTGCCCTCTAGGGGTAGTTCCTTACATCTCTGTGAGAAGATTTCTGCTGATGAGCCCTAGCACTGTTTAACTTAATAAAAGCTGTACCATCTTGTGGAATTAAAGCTGAGAGGCTAGGTATTAAAAGAGTTTAAGAAATTTTTCACTCTTGATTCATCCCGGACTTCCATCAAACAATTCTGTACTGTCAGCTCACCACCCTCAAAGTCTTCCTCACTATCAGTCACATGTATTATTATTAATAATAATAATAATAATAATAATAATAATAATAATATCAAACTCATTGTCCTGACGAGCTCCTAGTTGTCAGGTCAGGGATAACCCTAGAAGGTGCTCTTCATCTGTGGATTCAAGGGACTCTTCTTTTGACTCTCTTATTGTCTAGTCTTCTGTTTCAAAGGTGTTAGTAATCTTATGGTAACTAATAGCACTATTTAAACTCTGTTCTCTACCAAGTTCTTGTCTCACATTTGTTTTGTTACAACATTGTTAGATCATTCTCTTTTTGTATTATTATTATTATTATTATTTAGTTTCCTTTGTGATTTAAATAAATGTCTTAGCATCTACAATTATGAATTTCCTGCATCCCTCCATATGAGACATTAGATTTGGAAGCCTTTTTTTTTTTCATTTTAATGTTGTATTTGTCCCAGTCTAATAAAGAAGATTCCTTTAAATGAATAACCTTTTTTTGGAGTCTCCTTTCTATGCCCTTGCTTTTTCCCCCCGAAGAATACTTAGTAGGTGTGTCTGTTCTATCTGTACCTGTTCCATTCAGTGGTGTGTGATGGAGCTTGTGCCTTGAAGCACAAAGATTCCTGGTTTGGCATTCACTAGGGTCTCCCTAGTACCTAGGCAAAGTGCACTGATCACATTCGCACTGCTCCTACAACCACTTCTATACACACTGTTTGCGCAATCACTCATAATCAAGCTGGGGATTTATTCTGTGATTCGGTCCATAATTAATCTCCTGTTACAGTAACCCTGCATTCACACCGAACACGAGGGCGAGAGCGTCAAAGTTCGAACGAGAATACCAACGCAGCCGCACTACAAGTGTCTGCCCCTCCAGGTTGTGGAGCATGTGCGCACAATAGCCAAGGAGGTCTCAGACCTAGCTCTGGTATGCTGACTACAGGACCTGCAACCCTGGAGTAGCATTGACATCCAGACAATAAAATCTAACAAACGTGTGCAGAGAAGACCAGCCTGCCGCCTCACACACCTGCTGCAGGGGACGCTTCTTGCCAGAGCAATTGATGAGGCAATTCCCCTAGTTGAATGAGCCCTGATTCCCAGACGCGAAGTGTGACCACGCGCCTCATAGGCTAGGGCAATAACATCTCTCACCCAGTGTGACAGAGCCTGTCTAGTGGCGGCCGCCCCCCGGTTGCGATCCCCATGGCAAATAAAGAGCTGCTCTGACTTACGCCACTGGCTAGTGCAGTGGACGTAAATCTGAAGAGCACGTACTGGACACATAAAGTGAAGTCTTTCCTGCTCCAGAGCTGTGAAAGGCGGAGGACAGAAGGCTTCAAGAACGACTGGATGCATGGTCGAGAATGGAACCTTGGGAAGATAGTTCGGGTGAGGACGCAGAATAGCTTTGACTAGCCAAGGGGCAAAGTCTAGGCAGGATGGAAAGACTGACAGAGCCTCCAAGTACGATAGCTAAGTCCCACGAAGGGACCGTCTCTCTGGTGGGCGACCTCAACCATTTAGCTCCACAAATAAAACGGGCAACTAAATGGTGCTTCACGACAGAAACCCCATCGGTCAGATCATGACAAGCCAAAATAGCGGCTACGTACGTTCTGAGAGTACTAGGGCATAAGCCCAAGGGCAACTTTTCTTGCAGAAACTCCAGCACTGAAACATGAAATCTGGCAGTGAACTGGGTCTACATGTCTTGCCATGCACCAATTTTCAAATACACTCCATTTGAGGGCATAAGTTGTTCTAGTGGAGGGAGCCCTGGCACTTAAAATGGTTTCAATTACGCTTGCTGAAAGCCCAGCTCGTCTTAGATGGTCCCCTTCAGGGGCCAAGCGTGAAGGTTCCAGAGCTCGGGCTGGGGATGAAGTATTGTCCCCTGCGCGTGAGACAGAAGATCCCTCCTCACTGGAATCACCCAGGGTGAGCCGTCAAGGAGGGCATGGTATGCGCCGCAGCTCGCAGTTTCTCTTTAAAGAAAGCGAACTGTGTGCAAAGCGCCTTAATAGGGAGATCACAATGCTTGCACTTTCCTTGAAACCCAAGCACTCAAAGAAAAAGTCGTAGAGATCGCCCTCCGAAAGAAATCTGTCACTTGTAGGCACACATCTCTCAACCAACTCTTGCCATTATCGGTAAGTAAAGTTTTTCTTTCCTACCGTGATTCTGTTGCACGCACACACACACACGCAAACACGGTCCTGAAGACAAAAAGATCTGAGGTGTTTCCGATTCACTCCTATTTATAACCTGCAGGTGCACCTTATTCGGTGACGTCACCTGACAGAGGTTATAAGCCGAAGTATTCGGTGGTTTTGAAATACGCAGGCTTCACAACCGGAGAACAAAGAGATGTTCCCATAGTGTTTTCATGCAGCATCGAGTGTAGCTTTTGGAAGGGAACAAGAAATTGATTGATAGAAAGAACTGTATTGTAGAAATAAACAAATTATAAGCCATTCGTATGGTGTGGCTTCTGTTCGTTGTGAATTGCTAGTCTAATTAAATATTTTTTTATTATTATATTATATTTCATATTATATTTAAACACCAACAATTTCAGACACCTTTGTCCACGCACCATTTTTTTAATAATGTCTCTGTACACAAACAGGGACATTTCATAAATAACCGGCAAACCCGCTACCGCAATAATTAACTTCTCCTCCATTTTGCTTGGGAACTAATGTCACCGGAACAAAAGTTTTACAGCACTGCGTTCCGTGGAATCCACTCAAGTGGAGGTCCTCATTTTTTATTGGTTGCCGCTCAATCGCGTCATAGCTCTTTACCATAAAGTTGAGCTGATTTCAAGTCCCTTCGCCGCTCTCGCCGCGCTTCGCCGCTCTTCGCCGCTCTTCGCCACCAGCTCCCATTGAAAATAAATGACTTCCGGCCGTTTTGATGCTCTCGCCGCGTTCAGTGTGAACGCAGGGTAAGAAGAGAATTTTTTATATACCTCTCACTCAAAGTAATCCAAAGGTAGCGACGCCATGGAGATCTGGACAGGCAGATCTGTGGTCACCCTTGAGTGCAATTGCTGGGTGACAAACAGGAGAAATGTGCCAAACCTGGTCGTCTATTTAAGCACATGTCATGCAGTCATTAGGTAGCTCCAGGTATGAGAGCATGTCACTCTGGTATTAGCACCAAACACAAGAGACAATGACAAAGAAAAGAAAACAAAGGTGGTATTTGAAAAGAAAAATTTTAATGAAGTAAAGTAAAAATAAAAATGAAAAAATAGAATATACTGTAGAATGAATGAGAAAGCGGGAAGAACACAAAACAGAGAAAGAAAACCTTCTAAAGGGATAACCTCATCTTGAGGAGACAAGAGAGTTAATATTTCAGTTACAAAATCACTACTCTGTCGGAGTTTGTGTTTTTAAGTCTTCTGTTAAGTGCACAGTAAGTAATTATCTGCTCTTATTTCACACTGAAAATGTCATTTTGAAATCTTGAGGTCATTCGCAGTTGTTTAAGCACTTCACTTCATATCATACTGTGTATGACTTTGTATGCGACATATAAAATTAGAATTTTGAATTTGACATAAGCACTCTCACACACTCACCGACCCCCTCTGAGGCCCTACAAAAGGGCTCTTACATTCATTATTACATCTTGCGGCACATCTGTCAAGCCCTCACCACTTAACAAGTTAGATAGTCTTACAATAATAAGCTTTTCCAGTTTCCAGCTTCCCCTGGTGTTTAGTCTTGGTGTTTTGTCTTCACTGTCATGAGCCAGCCAGATCCGCCAAGCACATCCAGGTCATGATTTCAGCTAAGAAAGAAAGCTGTAAGCCATCAGCAATCCACCCCTGCCTTTAAATAGAAGCTTAGAATTTCATTCAGTGCCGAAGTATCCTACTCTTGTCTTGTTTGGCCTCGCCTGTTTATCGTCTTCTAACTTGGATTGTGCTTCTGGATTTCATCTCCATCGCTGCTGGATAACTGTGACCGACGCTGCCTGTCTCTTTGACCTCTCGCAACCTGTGTGCACTTGTGATCACTTCCGTGTTCACGGACACCGGACAAGAGTGTTATCGCCAGTACACTCAGACATTCACTCTCTGGTGGATTCTCGCTCGGGCGCTAAACTAAGGCACACACTCTGCCTTAGTCAAAGATTCACGTTCTTTTGGAGATCCCCTTTCACACTCTGCTTCCGGGGTCGTGGAGCTCCCCCACGTCATCGACCCGCCTCCTCTCTCATCACAGGGGATTCCGTCATTCATCCTGCTCACTCACATGCACAGCCTCTCTCCTCTCTGCTCCTGCTGCACCTGCATGGGGAAACTTTATAATTTATGTCAACTTAATGTGCCTTTCCTTTAATAAAGCTGTCTGTCTGCAATTAGGTTCACTCCCGTTCAGTCCCAACCCTGACATTCACCTTCATTACTGTCTCTACACAGGGGGGTAATTTTATTTTTATTTTATTCATATCTTCCAGAGAGAAAGGAGTGATTACTGTAATTGATCATTTGATGAATCAAGGGTATCTGTTGTGGAAATCACCAGGTTAGATCTGGCATTCTGCAAGGAAACCTGATTCTGTATAAACATTTTGAATCCTCTTTACTACACCCATACCCTTACAGAGTGCCTACTGTACTCACCACTGTTCAGTCACACACAGGGATTTTTCCTTTATTGGGTGGACAGTAAACCATTACCATTTACATGATCAAGGGCGTTTCCTGGAAGTGAAACATATGGGTAAGATTGGCAGGTGTGGATATGGCATTCAGAGTGGAAAGAGAGGATATACAGGTGTGATCATGACTGGAACAATCCAGAGTTGGGAATCCATTGAGTACCATGGATGTACATATTTTTGAACTAGTATTCTGTATATGCAGTAGAAGTTATTTGTTTATGTTTTAATAATTGTTAAATTAGTATTGTTAATGATGTTGCATTTTGTGATGTCATTTTAAAATTGCAAGGAAACTGTAATGCAAAACTATTTCTGCATGCCCATGCTGTTGTGAGTGATACAATGATGTGGCAACAAACAAAAAAAAAAGAGAAAAGAGTGAGTATTTGGGGCTGGAGCTATTTACATACAATCAGAGAGATACAACACTTAGTGAAGAGAGTCTTTGCTCAGACATAAACCTGTCATTGGCAGAGACAGCTGCTAATCAATCAGTTGACACATTCACCAAGACTAGGAGTGTATGTCGTCTGTTAGCTGTTATAGTTTTTATAGAGGTGGATTCAGTGATGTAGAATAAATGTACCACACTGTAATTATAACCTTTAATGTGTCAGATATCAATTTAATACATCAAACAACTTTGAACTTGCAAACATGATGAAGATCAAAGAAGAATAATAGTCTACATATTAATCCTGGCTTAAGGAGAGAGCAGTGAGGTGTAAGTGAGATTTGCATGAACAGGACTGAATAATTTAATTTCTCCCAGAATAGAACAGAAACTTACTGTTCAGGATGAGTTTGAAGCCTCCACCAAAAGTCCACCACAGTGATACATTCTAATGAAACCATCGTACAAAAACCTCCATCACACTGCAGTGCACACACACACACGCACTCACACACTTTGCATTAGCAGTCCATGCTTCAGTGCTCTGTGAGTGTTTATAGCTCTGTGACTTTAACACTTCATGACTGAGAGCTGCTGCTCAGCAACTTCACTCAGAGCAACCATGACTTTGATCAGCGTCTTCATCTGCACACTGGCCCTCTGGACTCAAGGTGAGAGTTTAACATCAACTCACAGCCTCACACACTTCATTTCATACTAATTCTACAGCACTTTACAGCATAGAAACACAATCTATGTTTCTCTTCAGGATCCAGAGGTCAGGTGACTGTGACTCAGACTCCTTCAGTGCAAACTGTTGCTCCAGGAAACACAGTCACCATCAACTGTAGAACCAGCAGCAGAGTAAATGATGGTACCCAACTCGCATGGTACCTGCAGACACCTGGAAAAGTTCCTAAACGCCTAATCTACTTGGCTACTTACTTACAGTCGGGGACTCCAGCTCGTTTCAGTGGCAGTGGATCTGGTACTGACTTCACTCTGACCATCACAGGAGTCAAGACTGAAGATGCAGGAGATTACTACTGTCAGAGTGCACATTGGATCAGTAGCTTTGTGTACACACAGTGTTAGAGCGTGGTACAAAAACCTGGGTGACTGGGAGAGAACAGAGAAACACTGCTGCAGCTGGGAGCGACTGCAGGTGCTGAGGGGGGTGGAAGTGATACAGCACAATCACACACGCTGTGGACGAGAGACAACACACCACATTAACTCACTAATTCACAAACACACACACACACACACACACACACACACACACACACACACACAATTTCACTTTTCGTCTATATTATTTTATCCCATGTACAGGATATTAGTGGTATAATCTGGAGCCTATTTCAGGAGACTTAGGACACGAATTGAACCTGGAACCTGGCTGTGCAAGACGACAGTGAAGTGCTTTAATCACTTCAGCTTTCTATATAACACAATTCGCAGAATGTTCTTACAGCACCTCATTGCCATTTTGCCTGCAATAATGAGCCATGCCTCCCCTTGCCACCCACCTATGATGGGACCCATCTACCATCTACAGTTTGTTTCTTTTCCCCGCACTGCTTCTGTCACTCAGGAAACTGCATAAAACACATCAACTTTACCATGGCACTCATCCTCATCTTCCCAGTCTCCTCCTTTCAGTTTGTTGTCGAAGTATATGAGAAAGGAGTTGGGCCATTTGTTTTAAACATCACCCAAAGCCAATAAGTTTCACTTAGCTCTTTCTTCCCTATTCTCCACCTACTGTCCCTGAATGCAACTACGACATTGTGGGCAGTGAATTGCTGGCTGTTTAGCTTGCCCTCAAAGAATGGAGACCCTAGCAAAAGGAGAAAAACATCCCCTTTTCGAGTCTGGATGGACCATAATGTAACCTTGAATACTTGAGAACCTCCAAAATATTCAATTTGTGTCAGACGAGGTGATAATTTTTCTTCTCACGCTTCCACTTCACCCTGCCATATCATCCAAGTTCTAAGAACGTCAAACCTGATGCCCTCTCCCAGCAGTTCTCCATTCCACAAGACACATCCACCATAGGAACCATACCTCCATACTTCCACGTCAATGTCTAATGGCTAATATACAGCTCAACGTGGAGACCTGAGTTTTACAAACTCCTGAGTTTTACAAATGTCCAAATAATGACCCTACTGGTTTACTCTATGTTCCAGGTTCTGTACATTCCCAAGAATTTGCACAGGGCCCACAGCTCCACATTGGCTTGCCAACCGGTAGTGGGGGCAACCTGCACCCTCTCCCACCTATGCCAACAATTCTGGTGGTCAACTATCAATGAGGACTTCAAGAACTTTATTGCCTCCTGCTATGACTACTGTAGAAATAAAACGACAAATCACATCTGACAACCACCTTCTGACAATGTTGTCAACAAAATTGTTGGTACCCTTCGGTCAATGAAAGAAAAACTCACAATGGTCACAGAAATAACTTTAATCTGACAAAAGTAATAATAAATACGAATTCTATGAATGTTAACCAATGAAAGTCAGACATTGCTTTTCAACCATGCTTCAACGAAATTATTTTAAAAAATAAACTCATGGAACAGGCCTGGACAAAATTGATGGTACCCTTAATAGTTTGTTGCACAACCTTTTGAGGCAATCACTGCAATCAAACGATTCCTGTAACTGTCAATGAGACTTCTGCAACTCTCTGCAGGTATTTTGGCCCACTCCTCATGAGCAAGCTCCTCCAGTTGTTTCCGGTTTGAAGGGTGCCTTTTCCAGATAGCATGTTTCAGCTCCTTCCAAAGATGCTCAATAGGATTGAGGTCAGGGCTCATAGAAGGCTACTTTTTGAATAGTCCAATGTTTTCCCCTTAGCCATTCTTGGATGTTTTTAGCTGTGTGTTTTGGGTCATTGTCCTGTTGCAAGACCCATGACCTGCGACTGAGACCCAGCTTTCTGACACTGGCCAGCACATTTCTCTCTAGAATCCCTTGAGAGTCTTGAGATTTCATTGTACCCTCCACAGATTCAAGACACCCTGTGCCAGATGCAGCAAAGCAGCCCCAGAACATAACAGAGCCTCCTCCATGTTTCACAGTAGGTACAGTGTTCTTTTCTTGATATGCTTCATTTTTCCATCTGTGAACATAGAGCTGATGTGCCTTGGCAACAAGTTCCATTTTTGTCTCATCTGTCCATAGAACATTCTCCCAGAAGCTTTGTGGCTTGTCAACATGTAGTTTGGCATATTCCAGTCTGGCTTTTTTATGATTTGTTTTCAACAATGGTGTCCTCCTTGGTTGTCTCTCATGTAGTCCACGTTGGCTCAAACAACGATGGATGGTGCGATCTGACACTGATGTTCCTTGAGCATGAAGTTCACCTTGGATCTCTTTAGAAGCCTTTCTGGGCTCTTTTGTTACCATTCAGATTATCCGTCTCTTTGATTTGTCATCAATTTTCCTCCTGCAGCCACGTCTAGGGAGGTTGGCTACAGTCCCATGGATCTTAAATTTCTGAATAATATGTGCAACTGTAGTTACAGGAACATCTATCTACTTGGAAATGGTCTTATAGCCTTTACCTTTAACATGCTTGTCTATAATTTTCTTTTGAATCTCCTGAAACAACTCTTTACTTCGCTTCCTCTGGTCCATGTTGAGTGTGGTACATACCATGTCACCAAACAACACAGTGACTACTTGGAGCCCTATATATAGGCCCACTGACTGATTACAAGATTGTAGACACCTGTGATGCTAATTATTGGACACACCTTGAATTAACATGTCCCTTTGGTCACATTATTTTCAGTATTTTCTAGGGCTACCATAATTTTCGTCCAGGCCTGTTCCATGAGTTTGTTTTTAAAAATAATTCTGTTGAAGCATGGCTGAAAAGTAATGTCTGACTTTCATTGGTTAAAATTCATAGAATTTTTTTTAATTATTACTTTTGTGAGATTAAAGTTATTTATGTGACCATGGGGAGTTTTTCTTTCATTGACCGAAGGGTACCAACAATTAAGTCCACATGTGTAAGTTCAATAAATTATTGACGTTTTGTTAGTTCCAGACCAAATATGGACCATGTATCTGTACAACCCTGGTCATCACCATCAAAGCCTTCCTCACCATCTGTCCTATTTAATTATCATCATCGTCATCATCATCATTTTTTTATGTAAAGAAATGCAATGCTGTTTGTGGCCTGTAGATGGAGCCAGTGTCAGTGAGAGACAATCACTCTCTCGCTCACTCACTCACACACACACACACACACACACACACACACACACACACACACACACACACGCACACACAAACACATACACACACACACACACACACACTATGCTCTAAAATGTCAAAAGGTGAGTAAGAAAAAAAGAAAGACATGGAGTGTTAAGATCTGTAACATCTAGTGCATGCAAGTACATGAAAAATTTGAGTTTCATGGATGATAGTAAAAAGAAAGTAAGACAGAGACAAGAGACAAGAGTGAAAAAAACCATGGACACTGAATCGTGGATAACAAAACAATTATGAATGAGAGTGAGAATGAAGGAGAGTAAGTGGGTACCATGGAAACCAGGAGAGGGCGCTGCTGAGAAATTGTGCAGCGCATTGGTAAAGCTTTATGGATAATGTGAAGTCCCCAGTCAAGTGTGAAACTGACAGGGAATGTCGACAGGAATCAGTCAATACATATCTGATTCACAAGTTATTGAGGTTCACAATATGTGTGTTTGCTGATCAAGATAAGAGATCAGGTTGTTTTTGAGATATGTGATAAGAAAATTTGCTGAAGGAAGGATACTGAAGTTATTCTCAAGGATTATGTGAAAATGTGTTAGTGAAATGTTACAATTGCATGTTAAAACGTTGGGTGAAATATTAGCAAAAACTTTAGTTACTACTAAAGCTGCTACTGTGGGCAATATCCTCTATAAAGGGAAGAGATTTGCTCAGTCAAAAATCAAGGAAACAACACAGTAGGATGGAGGACATCAATTCAGGGGTTGTAGATCAAAGCATCACCCGAAGGGACATCCTGCTTAAAACATGCTCCAATAGAATTTTTTTTTTTTTTCCTAATCAGCGATTTTGTAAAAGAAGAGAGAGTCAACATGAACAACAATCAGTCAATAAAATAGAAGATATTGATTTAAGTGACACTTTTTGTGGGCATGGTAACGTGTAATGAATGAATCACTTCATTCATAAATTAACTTTTTGTAAGTCGCTCTGGTTAAGAGTGCCAAAAGCCTAAATGTAAATGTCTTCCAAATGCCTAAATATGAGGATGCACAATCAGGTTATACAGCTGAAGTTTTAGTCACATCAGTTATTAATGATGTCAGTCATTCTGATCCATCTACAGTATACAGAGAAATGGGTGGCAGCATTAAAATGTAAATGGAGCAATCACTACTTTGAACCTAGAAACTGGTGCAGGTGCTGACTTGATCAGGATGTCAGACATTTGGACAATGAAGAACAAGCCTATTATACAAAGAAATATGTTCATCTAAAGCATTAAAATGGTGAATAAATTTAATGTAAGGTACATAAAGTACACAATGTATGATTTACTGTAGTACCTGAAGCACATGACTCTCTAACTGGGAAATTAAGCATGAAAAGTTCGACCTGATTAAAATGGTTTATATCATGAACTGCAACAATCCAGTGATGAGTGCATCTTGTAGCCCTGTGAAAGATATTGTACAGGCACAGTTCTACAGTTCTGTATCATACTGTATACCTTTACAGAAACAGCTTCTTGAGACTGCTGAGAGAGAGAGAGAGAGAGAGAGAGAGAGAGAGAGAGAGAGATTTTTTTTATTTTTCACAACTGACTTTATTTATCTAATTATCAACTTCACATTTACATGATATTAAAATGTTGGTGTTTTGCACATAGAATCAAACAGCGTTCGCAATAGATTGATAAATAAATAAATAAGTGAGTAAATAAATAAATGGTTAAAAACAATAAGATTAAAAATTAGCTAAAAAATCTGTGTGAATTGTAGTTCTTCATCCACTATGGTGCAGATTACTTCATTGTAGCACCACTGTTGTTTAAAACACTCAAGATTTCCCATCATTTTGTAAAACCTGTACTCTAGCCACAGTCTGGACCTAATGTTACAGCGCCACACCTCACTGGCCTCCTGACCTGTTCTTCCCTCTATTTTGTTTTTTCTGCTTACATACACAGCAAGTTTAGCTTCTCCTGTCAAGAAGTTTAATAGTTGCCATTTCACACGGTTAGTCTTTTTGTAGCCTGCACCCAAAATAAAGGTGGTTCCTGAGAACTTTTCTTCAAATAGATAAAAAACATTTGTTAAAATTCTAAAAAAATCTAGTGAGTCTGTTACATTCTAAAAAACAATGGAAAACAGTTTCATTCAACGAACAAAATGGACATTTGTTTGAGGTGTTGGAGTTTAACACAGCAACAAAGGCATTTACTGCTATAGCCCCATGTAAGATCCTCCACTGGAGATCAGCAGTACGCTTTTTTAGTGGAGGTTTGTACAGTACTCTCCACACTGGTGCTGTTTGTTCATTTAGAAAGAGTCTGTTTCTCCACACAGTGTCCAGACGGTAGCAAAGTTCGTTTCTGTTGATGACCTTGACGCAGTTCCTGTATAAAGACTGCCTGCTCGCACTATATAGTGTTAGCGTTTTGTTAGTGCTGGCCTTTAGTAGTGGACCAGACAGATCACCATAATCAGGCTGTAGAACCATCTCTGGAAAAGGGTCCTGTTTGTTAGGAACCGTGATGCCAGAGCTGTAGTTTCTCAGCAGTAGGAGTTCGTCCTCTGTGAGCTCTTGAGTCCATAGTTCCAGGATTTTTTGTGTGACCCGCCTCGACTTCATATCCAGAAGGGCACTCACAGCTTCCGTGCCGCTGAAGTCAGGGCCTGCTGCGTCGACTACCTGCTGGAGGTGCAGTGTTCCTGTCCTGAGGAGCGTTGTGTTTAGTCCAGCTGGTGCAATGCTTCCTATGTCAAACCTTGCTCCGTTGAATAGAGGTTGTTCTAATAGCCAGTGTATAGAGTCTGAAGGTTTGATTTGAGTCCATTTAAAAAGTTTCCATGACTTGAAGAGCCCTTGGTAGATTGCTTTCCTTTAGGAAAACAGGGTTAGTTAGGAACAATGCTTCATCTAATCCTAAATTATTTGCTCTTTTTAGAATACAGCTGGCTACCTCCCGCCATACCAGTTCTTTCAACCCTGTCAGATATTTTTGAGAAAACTGTAGTCGGAAAGTTGCAGTCCTGCTCGCCAAATGAATTAAACCCTGTCCCCCTCCTCTTTTTGCAAAAATAAAATGCTTTGTGGGACCCAATGTAGTCTGTCCCAGAAGAAATCAACAATTTTTGTTTGTATGTATGACAGTAGCTGGGCAGGAGGTTCCATGCATGCTAGACGATGCCACAAAGTAGAGGCAGCAAGGTTATTTGCGATAAGCACCCTGCCTCTGTATGAAATTTGTGGAAGTAGCCATTTCCACTGGGCTAGCCTCCCTTCTACTTTCTTCGCCATGCCTTCCCAATTTTTTTTGGTAAAAGGTTCCTTACCAACAAACACACCCAGGTATTTTAGTCCGTCTCGCTTCCAGGTTAAATTCTGTGGTAAATTTGGGAGACCTCTGTTCCATTCACCTACTGCTAGGGCTTCACTTTTCTTCCAGTTGGCCCTAGCAGCAGAAATTAATCCAAAATCTTCAGTAATGTGTTTTAAGATGTTGATCTCCGTCTGGTTGTTTACAAAAACAATAACATCATCAGCATAGGCAGATAAAACAATGCTTTTGTTAAAATTAGCCACAGAAAAACCAGTCAATGTGTTGCGTATTTTGTGTAGCATTGGTTCGAGAGAAAGAGCATATAACATTCCTGATAATGCACATCCTTGTCTTATTCCTCTACTCATTTTAAAAGGGGCACACAGTCCGCCATTGAACTTCAGCACACTCTCAATGTCCTGGTATAGAGCTCTGATCCTGCTAATCAGACCAGTGCTAAACCCAAGCCTCTCCATGATTTTCCAAAGGTATTTGGGTTCAACCCGATCAAACGCTTTTTCCTGGTCTAGAGAAACAAGACCAGTATCTAGGCCCAATGAGCTGGAGATGTCCAAAACATCTCGAATAAGGCAGACATTGTCTACCATTGACCTTCCGGGCACACAGTAGGTTTGGTCCTGGCATATAACCTGGTCCATCACCTCTCTCAGCCTGTTAGCCAGGGCTTTGGACAAGATTTTATAGTCTGTGCAAAGAAGGGATACAGGACGCCAGTTTTTTATATCCTGAAGGTTTCCTTTCTTTGGTAGTAGGGTGATGACTGTTCTGCGACAGGACAGTGGTAAAACTCCGTCAGCAAGACTTTCACTTAAAACTTCTAAAAAATCATCAGCTAAAATATTCCAATAAGTTTTAAAGAATTCTATAGTTAGTCCATCAATTCCCGGAGCCTTTCGGCCCTGCATACTTTGTAGTGCAGCATAAAGTTAATTTACAGTTAGAGGTTCTTCCAGGAGCTTATTGGATTCTTCAGAGATTTTTGGAAGATTCTCAATAAAAGAGTTGAAAATGTCTTCATTATCTTTGAACTCACTGGTGTAGAGGTCGGAGTAAAAAAGCACAGCCCTTTTCCTGATGTCAGTGGGTTCTGTCAGCTCCTGTCCCGTGTCTGATAGCAGGGAGTGGATAATCCGGCTGTGTCCGTTCTTCTTTTCCAGACTAAAGAAATAGCTGGTTGGTGCATCCATTTCGGTAGTATTCTGAAAACGTGATCTCACCATTGCTCCCTGTACTCTAGTATCCAGAAGGTCTGATAAGGCTGTTTTTTTGGCTTTGATGGCTTCGATATGTTCTTGGTTTCCTGTGGACTCTACCTTTTTTGATAGTTCCACTATGTCTCTCTCCAGGTTTTTTATGGATCGAGTAATGTCCCTTGTGACATTGAGCGTGTGCTGTTGGCATAAAAGCTTGATGTCAGTTTTTCCACAGTCCCACCATTGTCTGAGAGAGGAAAACTCTTGCTTTCTTGTTTTAAAACCCGACCACATAAAATTTAAAGCATCTTCAAAACTTTTATCAAAAATTAGGGAGTTATTAAAATGCCAGTAAGCGCTTTTTTGAAAGACATTTTGAATAAAAACCTTGCATAAGACCAAAGAGTGGTCTGTGTAACCGACAGGCATTATTATACACCCTTTAGAAATGTTATACTGATGCTTAAAACAGTAAAACCGGTCTAGCCTAGCTAGAGAGATTGCATTATTCTGCATGTGGCACCATGTGTATTGTCTTTCTTTTCCATTCAACCTTCTCCAAACATCTACCAGACTGTGGCTGTGGATTAGCTGGCTAAGGGCTCGTTGTGAGGCTGGGTGGCGCTCTCTATGGTTTCTGTCTATGCTTTCGTCAAGGGTACAGTTAAAATCACCAGCTAACATTAAAATGTCTTCAGCATTGCACATGTTTAACTTGTTACGTAGAGTATTAAAAAGCAATATTCTGTCTGAACCACTTGTCGGAGCGTAGACATTTATAAACACAAAAGTGAACCTATCGAGGTTGGCTTTAATTAAAAGAAGCCTTCCTTTTTCTATTTCTTCCACTGTGTACGATGAAGGGTTGAACCTTGTGGAGAATAAGAAGCCCACACCAGCACTGTTTGTTGTGTTGTGGCTTAGCACAACCTGCCCCGGCCATTCCCTGTTCCAGTCCACTGCGTTTTCTGCATCACTATGTGTCTCTTGTAAAAACAGAACATCAATACATTTTACTTTCACTAGTTCATACACCATTGCCCTCTTTTTTGCCTCTCTGGCCCCATTTAGATTTAAAGAGGCAATTTTAAAAGTATTCATGGAAAGAGAAAAGAAGTGCAATGTATTGACACTTAGGATTTTTAACTTAATAATTTTTTTCCTTTTACGGCAGTGCTCTCCTTTTAACTTGGGTAGTAATTTCCTGAGCCTGAATATCTCTTGTTGAGTGAATTTGCAGTTCTTTTTTTTTGTTCATATGCGACTTGGCGGATTCGCAAAAACCTTTTATGTCGGGAAAGAAGAAGTGCACTTTTTTTTCTTGACGTTTTCCGTTGAAGGTGGTCTTTAGGAACTGCTAAATTTGTTTGGCTGTGTAAACTGTTTTTTCTTGGGAGACGTATTTTTTTCTTTTGTTAGATTGTGGACTTGGGTCACACTCAATGTCTTCCCATTCACTGTTCTCACACTCTGTGATTGCTTCTTTTGGTTCTTTGTTTTTTCCAAGATGATTTTTTTAAATCTGCCTTTTACTATTGTTATTTTTTGTTTTTCTTTTGGATAAGGTCTGCTTAGAACCTTGTTCTTTACTGTTTATGTTCTCTTGCGTGCTTGTTCCTTGTGCCTGCTCCATTACTACTGCACTGCCCTCTGCCTCGCCCGGTGGAGAGTCTTTAGTACCGGATAGCTCGATTCCTGCGGCGCTAACTGCTCCATCACTGCAGTCAGTGCCTGTAGGACCCTGCATCGAGTCGGTCGGGCTAGCACTCTCGGGTGTGTTACACACTTCTTGGCCTTCATTAACAGTTTCCACAGTAATAATAACTTGTGACTGACAGGTTGGTTCTTTTGCATGCTTTTGGGTACTATTTTGGCTCTCCATGCTGGTTTCAGTGCTCTCAGCACTGGTTCTGTTCAATCCACTGACACCTTGGCCTAGATCAGGCTCAGTTTGAGCTGCTTTCTCAGGACATGCTCTGATCACATGCCCTTCTTGTCCACAGCCGAGGCACCTCATGGTGTCAGATGTAGCATACAGAACATAATCAAAGTCATCCACTCTCACATGAAAGTTCAGGTTGATTTCCTGCTGGTTGTTAGGGATCATGTACACATGTCTTCTATGAGACACAACATGTTTCAGGAGAGGGGACTTGCACCCAGACAATACTTTTTTAATTGGGGAAACTACTTTCCCATGTTGTGACAGTTCACGTTTTAGGAACTCATCACTAATAAACGGGGGCACGTTAGCTAGAGTGATCCGTTTAGCGGGTGTAGAGAGCGGGTGAACAGGAATGAAGTGCTCACTGACTGTGATTCCCGCCTCTACCACCGCGTTCACCTTCTCTAACTTATCTATAAAGATTACAACAGCACTGTTCATCCGAGCGGCGGATTTAATGCTGCTGTGTCCCACAACTTCCGCCACTGCCAGAGCGACATCTTCCATTGAACACAGAAAGCCAGCGGAGATTTTAACTCCGTGCTTCCGCGTCAGATGAGTGAAGTCTGCAGCCATCTCACTACACACACACACACACACACCCGTACACACACCGACCGGCACAAGCGCCGGTTGGGTGAAACGCAGTACTTCCTACAACCCGTATATACACACCACACACCGTGAAGCGACTAATCTCTACACACAGAAAAAATATATATTTACAATTTTAACGATTAAAGAAAAAAGAAAGATAGAAAAAGCACTCGCGCTCTCACGCTACCGCTCACCACACCCATTCATTCCCAGCATGCACTCAGAGAGAGAGAGAGAGAGAGACAGAGAGAGAAAGCGAGAGATGGGAGCAGTGAGGTGTATGTGATATTTGCATGAACAGGATTTCTCCCAGAATAGAACAGAAACTTCACCAGATGTTCAACTTCCTTCAGTCAAACTCACTGAAGCACAACACACAGCACTGAATCTACAGCTAATCCCAGTCTCTCATCACACTGATCATCACTATTAACTGGAATAAAAGAAGAGACACCGTCCAAAACTCAGCTTTATTTCAGCAAAAACTACAGGAAGAGCAACAGGACAGTGAAGAGAGTAAAGACAGAAATGTCAGCATTGTGTAGAATTGAAACTCTATTGTAGATGATCATAAGCAGCTCTATGTTAAACTCTATCTTGGATCCACTAGTCTTCACACTGACTCTTTCTGAACGTGACTGGATGATTGACGTTGTTATGGGAGACCTTACAGCTGAACTCCTCCCCCTTTTCCCAGAGGTCTTTGCTGAGGGTCAGGGTGCTGCTGCGGCTGTAACGGCCGTTCTTCTCTTCTTCTGTGCTGGTCAGAACCCCGTTCTTCACCTCTGAGCCGTCCACTGTCCAGCTCACCAGCGCCCCCTGTGGAGAGTAGCCAGACAGCAGGCAGAGCAGCGAGGCCGATCCCTCAGACAGCTGCAGAGGAGACGGAGGGAGCAGAGACACGGAGGGAGCTGTGGTACCAGCTGGAGTTGAGAAACACACACATCATACACGTCATTCAAAAACAAGTTGAAATGATCATGAAATATTAATGGAACTTTGTGGAACTGACTGATCTTACAGAGTAATTAAATCTAACGAAGTCTGACTTCATGACTGAGTTTCATTAAGTACTTCATTATTTCATTTTCAGAACAGAGACAAAACACCCATGTTCCACATTTATCAGTCATTTATCAGGGAAAAAAATAATTTATTACTTTATAGTTCAACCCTTCAACATATTTAATTGCAGCAAATACAAATGTAGCTGATTACAGAAATATTCATTGTTTAACACAAACACACACAGTCTTCATCTGGATTTTACATCAGCACACACTAACTATATTTATTATATCTTTATTATAGAGTAACTGAAGAGTTATTGCATGTTGAGTATATAGCAAGTGTGTAATTATTACATATTTAACAAAAAATAATTGTATATTTGTTGAATGTTTAAGAGGGATCTACTTATATGGGATCTGTTCTGATAGTGAAATGTATTCCTCATCAGAGCAGAATAATATACAATAAACATCAATTATACAATAATAAACATGAATAATCTGTTTAAATTAATTTTGTTTATTTATTTCATTAGTAATGAACAAATGTATTTGTTATCAAATGAATGAACACACTTACTGTTCAGGATGAGTTTGGAGCCTCCACCAAAAGCGAACCACAGTGATACATTCTAATGAAACCATCGTACAAAAACTTTCATCACACTACAGTGCGCGCACACACACACACACACACACACACACACACACACACACACACACACACACACACACACACACACACTTTGCATTAGCAGTCCATGCTTCAGTGCTCTGTGAGTGTTTATAGCTCTGTGACTTTAACACTTCATGACTGAGAGCTGCTGCTCAGCAACTTCACCCACAGCAACCATGACTTTGATCAGCATCTTCATCTGCACACTGGCCCTCTGGACTCAAGGTGAGAGTTTAACATCAACTCACAGCCTCACACACTTCATTTCATACTAATTCTACAGCACTTTACAGCATAGAAACACAATCTATGTTTCTCTTCAGGATCCAGAGGTCAGGTGACTGTGACTCAGACTCCTTCAGTACAAACTGTTGCTCCAGGAGACACAGTCACCATCAACTGTAGAACCAGCAGTGCAGTATATAATGGGGAGCATCTCTCCTGGTACCTGAAGAAACATGGAGAAGCTCCTAAACGCCTGATCTATAGGGTTGAATTATTAGAGTCATGGACACCATCTCGTTTCAGTGGCAGTGGATATAATACTGACTTCACTCTGACCATCAGTGGAGTCCAGAATGAAGACGCAGGATATTACTACTGTCTGAGTTCCCATAGTAGCTATGGCTTCACACAGTGTTAGAGCGTGGTACAAAAACTTGGGTGAGTGAGAGAGAACAGAGAAACACTCCTGCAGCTGGGAGCGACTGAGGGGGTGAGGGGGAGGATGTGATACAGCACAATCACACACACTGATGAGAGAAAACACCTTCAATTCCTGATTATTCCTGATTATTCTGATGAACCATAGTTATTATCCCATTCAAAATAATACTTAATAAAGCTTAATTTGTTAATTGTATTTATAGTTTGTTGCATATGAGTAATATATGGTCAAATATACTGTGGACTGATAGACAAAAGAGTAACTATTTGAAAGGTTTGTGTATTGTTACATCTGGCATGAAATTAAAACAGCATTTTAACATCATACCAGTCAAACATGGAGGTAGTAGTGTGATGGACTGGGGCTGCGTTGCAACTTCAGGACCTGGATGTCTTGGCATAATTGATGGAAGCATGAATTCTCTGCTCTACCAGAAAATCATTGAGGTCATTCATGGGCAAAAACCCATGAATGTTTTTTTGCCCATGGGCTAAATTAAAAAAAATTGTAAAAAGAAGAGTGTCACGAACTGTTAGGGTAGTCCGGGCTGTTATTAATGCCAAGGGCTAAATAAGGCGGGCATAGGCACAGAGAATTGTTTAAATAAAAAAAAAGTCTTTTAATAATCAAATCAAACAAGACATGAACAGAAAATAACAAACACAGAATCTCACCTTACAAACCATAGTCTCTTTTTAAAATAAAACACTTAGGCTCTTTCCAAAACAAACAGACAAGAATCACACAAAACACACAGGCTCCCCCAATCATGATCCACTCGCGCCCCTATGGCCAACACGCACACACTCGCGCCCCTATGGCCAACACGCACACACTCGCGCCCCCATGGGCGACACGCACACACTTGCGCCCCTATGGGGGACAGGCACTCACTCGCACCCCTATGGGCGACGCGCACTCATTCGCGCCCCTATGGGCACACACACTCGTGTCTCTAATAGCGCACCAGACATTCACACACGCTCCTATGAGCGACCCACACACACACTCGCGCCTCTACGAACGGCAAACACACACACTCCGCGCTCCTACGAGCGGCAAACACACACACTCCGCGCTCCTACGAGCGGCCAACACAGACACTCCTCGCTCCTACGAGCGGCAAACACACACGCCGTGCTCCTACGAGCGGCAAACACACACTCTACAAGCGTACCCGGGCTTAGAGCACGCACAAAAAGAGAACCCACACGCAGACTGAAACACACACATGCCCTCATAACATAATTAATGCTCAACTCAGTTTCCCAGAACAACCAGCTATTTATAACTACTCTAATGAGCAACCTCGGTTCAGGTGAGCTCCGTCATCACCTGACCGAGGTGCCTTCTGGGAAACTGAGTCTACAAACAGAACTACAAAAAACTAAAAAACACACATCACAGTGTCCTCTAGGGGCAGTTCCTTACAAAGAGTGGGCCAAAATTCCTTCGCAGTGATGCAAAAGACTCATTACCAGTCATAGTTCGAAAAAGGATAATAGCGTTAGTTATATAAAAATTAACCCTTACTACTATGACTAACACTATTACTCTATATTATACTATATAACCAAAGTTCATTAATAATGGTTGTGTTTACAAATTGTAATCTTATTTCATTTCTGTTGAGAAAGTTGTATTGTATACTCTTGTATTGAGGACAATAGTAATTAAATCAAATATCAACTAACTTAGATTCAAGTGATAATCAGTAATCAGTCCTTCGTATAAGTAAGAGTGGTATTATCATACCATCAGTGTCCCTGAGATGACCAGCAGCCGATGCCCTTCCCTGTCTCTGCAGTTACTGACTGGAGTCTCTTGACTTACATGCAGGTTTTTATTCACTGAACCTATACTGTTACCTCATAGTTACTTAGGGGTAGAGACTGTGAGGTGGCGATTCTCTGTCACAGACGGTGCTTGTACGTTGAGTCTGTACCTTTGCTCCATTAGTGACTGTGAGGTGATGCATACTGTGATGTCATACTCTGATTGTGTCATAAGTGTTCCTTGTCAAATGACTTCAGCTCCGCCATTTCACTTATTTTAGCTTTACACCTCCCACTTGAACTACTGGTTCCTGAACCCAAGTAGTTCACACTTTCTTTTCTTCTGACAGCTCTACTGTAGGAACCAAGACAACTAGCCCTCTAACATCTCTGTGAGGGATGGTCGCAGGAATCATGTTTTTTCCATTTCTTGATGACTTTGTCTTTTTTGTCTGTAACACTTGCTGTACAATGCAAACAGTGGTCTCTGCTGCCCCATTCCTGTGACAAGAGCTTTCAGGATGAATTTTCCAGGGCCATTTGCTGGGATCCATCACCAGTCACTCACTTAGTCAGGGCCATTTTCTGGGATCCACAATCATTCACTCACTGCCTCAATCTTTTTGATTTCCTCAACTCCCCGACTGTTTGCAAAAAACATCTGGAACCCATATCTATCATGTCAAATGGCCCCCACCATGGTCTGACTGTCTACTAAGTGAAACCAACATTCAATTTCCATCCCCCCATGCTCCTCGAAGTAGTTTCTGAGACGTGCATCAAAAACTGTTCCACAGATCTCAGCCTTGACAGCGTCTCCCGCTCTTATGATTTCAAGTTCCTTCTCTTCTGCTCACGTCATTTCTTTTTGCTGGATCTGTTTTATGTAAAACCAACTGCTAGAAACCTGGATGTTTTATTGGACAGTGATTTTAAACTTGATAAGCAAATTAACTCTGTTGTCAAATCTAGCTTTTTTCGGCTTAGGCTCTTGTCCAAGGTCAAGCTGTTTTTAACGAAAAAAGATCCTGAACAGTTTATACTTTATGTTAAGTCGGCTTGTTTTCTGTAATCTCCTCTATGTTGGTGGTGTTCAGGCTTCGATTGCACGGTTGCAACTGGTCCAAAATGCTGCTGTGCAGTTTAGGGTCAAGTTTAAAGTACTGGTAATGGCCTACAAGGCTTTGAATAATTTAGCACCTTAGTATATTTTTGACCTTTTAAAGCCATAAAGTTCAGCACGGTCTCTCAGGTCTGGTGAGTAGCTTTTACTTACAGTTCCTAAATCTAGGCTGAAAAGTTAGGGCGATTGCACCTTTTCAGTAGCTGCCCCTAAACTTTGGAATGAGTTGCCCCTGCACATAAGGCAGGCCCTGACTTTTTCTATTTTTTAAATCTCACCTTAATACCTTAGACTCTAGGCAGATTTAGACAGCTTACAAAAAAAAAAAAAAAATCATCATATAAAAACTGCATTTCCTATTTTCTTGGGTTATCTTTGTGTAATATTAAAATAAGTTTGATGATCTGAAGCATTTAAGTGTGACTATCTGCAAAGAAAATATGCAAAGAAATAAAAAATCTGGTACTTTTTCATGGCACTGTAGAAATATCAAATTATGTATTTCTCTTTGTTGCAATGTTAACACCAAAACATCTGCAAGTGCAGTCAATGTGAATAATCTGACTTAGGATAAAAAGTAAAAAAATTTTTTTAGTTATATATAATTGTTATAACAATAATTAGAATGTCACATACAATTACAATATGACATACAGTAATTCTGTATTCTGTACTGCTGGGTATTGCACAACTGTGATCTGATTATAGGCGCCAGAGCACAGCCCGAAGTACAGGCATTTTATGTCCAGCAATACAGCACCACCTCAAGTGTAATATTGCTTTTATACAACAGTTCTGTAAACACCAATTATTACACATATTATTATTTGTTTCTTTATTTAACCTAGTTATTATCTGGTGACCAACAGTTAGTGTCTCACAGTTAGTGTAATTAACAGGGGTAAAAGTAGTTTTAAATTCTTACTGGTATTATATATCCAAAAGGTGAGAAGAATAATCTATGGAGGTGGTGGACAGTCCTGTAAATCTCGTAAGTTTCTCTAAATTTCCACTTATACTCCTTTAAAATATCAGCTTTGTTTACTCTCTGGAATCTGGGGTTAAATCCCAAATAGCATAAAATGAAAATGTCTCGGGTTACTTTGCTGTAACCCTGTTCCCTGAAAACGCGGGAATGAGATGCTGCGTGAAAACACTATAGGAAGAGGTCTCCGCTGACCGTTGTTGAAGCATGTGTGTCAAACACGCCAAAACCTTGGCTTACATAAGCTCGGTCAGGTGACGTCATCTGAACAGGTACACCTGGAGGTTATGAATAGGTCTAAACCGGAAACATCCTGTGGTGGAAATTCTGTAAATATTATAAAGACAAGCAATTCATACACTGGGTAAGAGCAAAATCACAAAGGTTTTATTTTATACTTCTGCAGAAGGACCAGTCTCACACAGCAAACTATTGCAGCATGGTGAAAGGTGATCTCTTTCTCTCAGCTGTCCCATTTAATACCTTATAGGAACCTTATAGGAAACAGCACTGCATCCAAACCTCTTGTATATGTGCAGGTTGCTAGGCCAAATGGAAGGACCTGATAGAGGTAAGCTTCACCCCCCAAAAGTGAACCTCAGGAGCCTCCTGTGTTGTGGGAATATTTCTACATGAAATATGCGTCCTTCAGGTTGATTGTCACAAAACAAACTTCTGATTGGATTTGAGAACCTATCATCTTGAATGTCAAAATGTTTTACTTTTATGTTGTGAGGTAGCAATACCAGCAAGGATCTAGAATTGGATGCACCCCCCCTCCTGTTTTTAGATGTTCAGTGTCCTGAAAACATGGCAGGAAGCAAACCGAGCATGTAACATTTCTTTGGTGACCACTCTTCCGAACACTAGTGGTGGCGGAGATTTGGGTGGCCTCCTGAAGGTGCCAGGAGGGAGTGCTTATTCACTTTGGAATACCACGCACGCCCTCCCTTGGGGGAGACACCCTCATGGTCCTGGGATTTCACCAGCCTCAGGACCTCTTCTTTGAGGAGATGATTCCGGTCCGGTCTTTTAAAGGCAGACTGACAAGCACGGCGAGTCGTACTGTGAGCATATTTTAATTAAATATACTTGTGCATGCAACAATATGATAGAAACTATTAACCTTAGTAAAAGAACATAGAGGTAAAGTAAGGAGACAGAGGTGAGCTAAGGACAGTGTGATGTCACAGTAGCAAGAACATGCAGCATGAACTCAAATGAACTGTAGACAGGTAGCCATCTTGGATGTGAGATGCTTAGTGGACAGTGTGTACCAAACAGACCCTAGAGATGATGTAATATTTGTACCCTGAGCATCCAAAAGTACCTGATGTCCCTAGACATCTTGTAATGTCAGCTGATACCTGCACATTATGTAATGCCAATAGCCCCAGACATGAGGTAATCTCCTCAGACATGGGGTGATCTTAACTATGATGTAACAGGGGCTGGATACATGTTCAGACATGTCAAATTTAAAGGGACACAGACAAATAACCAAAAGACACACACTCAGCTTGTGTGTAAATAATAAAATGCACCTAGGTTATAAATATTAAATAATTATTAGATAAAAACAAATGTTAAGCGGATTTAGAGCAATTAACTGGGACGAGCACATAAGTGAAGAAGGAGTCACAACCAAGTGTGAACGGGAGTTTAGAATTTCAGAGTCGGATCAGAGTGAAACAAATAGATGGTTGTTGAATAATCCAGAAGAAGACCTACTTAAAAACATAGAGTGTGACAAGGGAGAGTGGACGCTTAGGCTTTTATTAATACCTGATGTATTAGACCTCAACTGTAACACACACACTCTAATACTTACATAATATTTTAGAATGAAGAAATGCGATTTATGCAATGGAGCACAGAATTGGATAACACAGTTAGAAGAGAAAACCACTGGACACCTCCTGGCAATAGGAGATGTAAAGGCTATTCTGGCACAGACAATTGGGAAAGTGAAAACCACGGAGATTCTCAACAAGGCTGGTCTGCATGCAGCAACTAGACAAAATGCAGGAAATAGCCTAGCGTTTGGAGCATTCAGGAATAAGGTTTGGAACGCTCTGTGAAAAGCTTACCCAACCAAAATGGATCCAGAAAAGCTGGAATCAGTAACACTGAAAGAAGATGAGAACGTTGTCAAGTTCATCAATGATTTCCAGACCAAGTGGAGAGAAGAAACTGGAGGCTCCTGGGATCAAACAGACACAAGTAAGAGCCTGTTTCGAATGATGCTGAAAAAATGCATGCCTCAAGAAGTCCAGACAGCACTAGAAGGCGTGGTGGAACTGAATACACTACCATGGGACACATTTCAAGCACACATTGTACATTATGTGGAACAATACAGGAAAAAGAAAAAAAGAGGCCAAGGAAGCTGCTGAGACAATTGCAACCCTGTTACACAAAATACAGTTAGGGGAATTTGCAGCTGCAAAGAAAAAGGAGCAGAAAGAAAAGTCCAAGCAGCAGTAATGGTGCCTGAAAATCAGACAACACTGCCCCCTACTGGACCAGCACAGCAAATGCAGCAGCCAGTGCCACAAATGCAACAACCAACAGTGACCCAAGCCCCTCCAACATATGGGCATATCCATTCCAACAGCAACAAAGAAGACAGCGATTTAGAATGAATGCCCCAGGGCAAATGGGCCCGAATCAGTGCTGGCAATGTGGAGGAGTAGAACATATTAGAAGAAACTGTCCACAAATTACTTGGGGAATGCAAAATGGACCACAACCTCAAGGACCATATGGAGCAGGACAGGCACCCCAAGGGAATGTGGGACCTCCTGGTCCAAGACAACCTGCTGGAAAATGGACTCAAGGACAACCCCAAAATCAGTGGGCAGGTCCCTGGATGGGACCCACCCAAAATTGGAATTGACGAGGCCCAGAGGAGCCAGAGGGGGAGCAGATGCAGTACGTCTCAACACTGCATCTACAACAAGAACCAAATGTGCTGGTGTCTATAAATAATTCACAACCAATTCCATTTATGATTGACACAGGTGCTACTTACTCATGTATAGGACGTGAAGGCTCCCAGCTCCCTCTCTCAAGCAATACGATAAAAACCACAGGCTTCTCGGGACAATCACAGGTATTGCATTTTACGGAGCCACAAATAATAACATTAGAACACACCACTGTAGCAGCACCTTTATTATTCTCACCGACTACTCCAGTTAATTTACTGGGAAGAGATTTGTTGTGCAAACTTAAAGCAAAAATTCAATGTAATGCTAAAGGACTGTATGTAACAATAGGACAGTTCTTACAGATTGCAGAAAAACCCAATAACTTGGATACATTATATTGGCTATTGTGCACAGGCAAGGGAGCTCAACATGCACAGAACTTATGGGAAGAATGGATCCTACAACAACGACCAGATTGTAAAAGAGCAACCTTACCATTGCACTGTACCATGCACTATGACCAAGGAAGCCAAGATGAAGAATATGCACAATTATGGTCAGACGTGATGGAGAACACAGTCTCTGATGTGATACTAGGAGATATAATCGTAGGCGCTCCAGGAGCAGCCATCAGTGTGCATCTGACTGAACAAATAGAACACTGGCATCAAGTACCAAACACTGCACCCCACATTTCCTTACTGGTGGGGGGAAAAGCACAATCCAAAGAGCTAGGATTGATGGTCAAACAAGCGGCTGAAGTGACTAAGTGGGAACAAACCCCTAATCCTTCTGTACACATTTCACAAGATCAAAGGTTTATGAAAATAAATTTTTCAGGAATAGAAAGAGTGAGGGCAACACACACAGAAATAGATGGGAACATGACGTTGTCAACACACCCTCAGAGGGGGATGTGTAATACTCTGTTGTCATTGCACACACAAATGTCAGTTAAGATGGTAGAGCAGATAGATGAAAAGGAATCTGCATTAGAGGAGGAACTGCTGAAAACAATTCCAGAAAAATTAGAACAACAGATGTAGGATTAGTTAAGTCTGGAGGACAAGCCTTAATAAAAATAAGACCAAATGCAACATTGCCTTACCAAAGACAATATCCATTGACACCTTAAGCTGTAGCAGGGATTAAACCTACTATAGATGGCTTATTGGAAGCTGGAGAATTAACTCCTACTAAAAGTCTTTGTAACACTCCTATATTTCCTGTCAGGAAGCCCAACTCAGACACATGGAGACTTGTGCATGATTTGCATGCCATAAATCAAATTGTAGAAGCAGAATTGCCTATAGTGCCTGATCCACACACATTGTTGTCCAACATACCAGAAGACACACAGTGGTACACTGTCATAGACTTATGTTCAGCATTCCTTAGCATTCCACTACATCCAGCATCACAATACTTGTTTGCCTTTACATATGAAGGACGACAGCTGACTTACATTCGTTTACCACAGGGTTACTGTGAAAGTCCGTCAATATTTAATCGAGTACTAACTCAAGATCTAGCCTCGTTAAATATTGAAAGTACTATGATTCAGTACTGCGATGACCTACTGATTTGTAGCCCAACAAGAGAGCAATGTGAAACGGATTCATTAAGAGTCTTGACAGTTCTAGCTGAGAATGGACATAAAGTTAGCAGAGAAAAGTTGCAATTCTCTAAAAATAAGGTAGAATATCTAGGCAGAGTGTTGGAAGGAACATCTAGGCATATATCTCCTGAACACATAGAAGCAATAATGAAAGCTCCTAAACCACGAACTGTTAAAGAGATGCTATCTTTTCTAGGCATGGTAGGATTTAGTAGAGACTGGATTTGTGACTTTGCATTAAAAACAGCACCCTTGAGAGCAATAGTCAAAGTAGCTGGACAAACAAAGAATAGTGCAGTGTTAGAATGGACACCTGAAGCACTAGAAGCGTTTGAGCAGCTAAAAGGAGAACACTGTACAGCACCAGCACTTGCTAGTCCAGCGTATAATAAGCCATTCCATTTGTATGTATCAGAGCGTGGAGGTTTTGCCACAGGGGTTCTGACTCAACAACAAGGGCCTAGTAAGCAACCAATTGCTTATTATAGTACAGCACTCGATAATATTGAAAAAGGCATGCCACCCTGCTACCGAGGTGTGGCAGCTGCCGCCTTTGCTTATCAAACAGCCTCATCAATTACTATGGGACATCCTGTTGTGCTGTACACCACTCACACATTGCATGCACTCCTGACTAGCCCATCATTTGTAATTACAAATGCTAGAAGAACAGGATATGATGTAAAACTCTCTGCACCTGAATTGACCATACGAAGGTATCAGACAGTAAATCCAGCAGATCGTATGATGACCCCAGCAGAGGGAGATCCACACGATTGTCATCTTGTGTCAGCAGAACATCTGAAGATTTAGAGAATCAACCTTGGTCACACCCAGATTGTATATTCTTTGTAGATGGATCATGCTTTAGAGATGGGGATAGCAATAAAGCAGGCTACGCAATAGTAACACCAGACATAGATGGGAAAGCCTTCAAAGTAGTACAAGCTGAACATGTGCCACAACCCTGTTCAGCCCAGCTAGCTAAGTTAATCGCTTTGACAGGCGCTTGTAAACTAGCAGAAGAAAAAGCATGTACGATATACACTGACTCAGCATATGCATATGGACTATGCCATGTGTATGGCCCCATATGGGCACAAAGGGGTTACAAAAGAGCAGACGGAACACCAGTAGTACATGGAGAAGCAATTTCAGACTTGCTAGGTGCAATCAAACTACCAACCAGTTAGCTATAGTAAAATGCGCAGCACATAAGAAAGATGGTACATTTGTTAGTGATGGAAATGAAGCAGCAGATGAAGCAGCTAAGAAAGCAGCAGTAAATCAGGCAAACATGATACCAGAATCCGCAGCACAAACAGACAATGAACCAAGTTCTCCAGAGTCAAGTGTTAACCCTGATGGGCCAAGTTCAAGCTCGAGTTCAAGCTCAAGCTCAAGTTCAAACACAAGTTCAAGCTCAAGCTCAAGTTCAAGTTTAAGCTCAAGTCCAGAATCTGAAGAAAGATTAGTACTTATACCAGAAGATTACACACCCCCAGCACCAGACTTATCCTCACTAGCAGACATGCAGGCAGCAGCATCAGGTGAAGAGATTCGAAAATGGTTAGCAAGAGGAGCAGCAAAAGATAATGATACTAACGTGTGGCGAAATGCAGATGGGCATTTTGTAGCTCCACAAAGTTTTCTCATAACCTTGATAGAGCAACCTCATGGTAACGATCATGTAGCAAAAGGAGAAGTAAAAAGAAGAATCCAAAAGACATGGTGGTCACCTTATCTAGGACCTATGGTCCATCAAACACTGTCACAGTTTTGTGACATATGCTCTAGATATAACCTTAGAAAACACTTCACATCACCAATAGGACATATTCCAGAGCCAGATGGGCCGTTTAGGCATTTACTGTTCGACTATGTGGACATGGGGGAACCCAGAATACAAGGAAAACAATACATCCTAGTGATTGTGGATAGATTTAGCAGATGGGTAGAAGCTGTAGCAACAGCTAAGGAAGATGCAATGGCAGTAGCAAAATTCCTGTGTAGGGAAGTGATACCAAGATTTGGAATCCCAGACACAATCAGTTCAGACAATGGGAAACACTTCACAAACAAGATAGTACAGAAAGTGACTCAGTGGTTGAACATCAAGCACAGGTTTGGATGTGTGTACCACCCCCAATCTCAGGGGATGGTAGAGAGAGCAAATGGAACTCTGAAAATGAAATTGGCTAAAATATGTGCAGAAACAGGTATGAATTGGTTTCAAGCTTTGCCATTAGCCTTGATGGGCATGAGATCACAAACTAACCACAACACACATCTAACACCGCATGAAAGGCTTACTGGCAGACCTATGCTTACTTCCTTTGTTTGAGGGCCCTATAAAGGCCCCACACTTGAACAACTACAGAATGAACTTGATCACTATGTGAAACACTTATCTGAAATACACAAAGTTATTTTCCAACAGGTTAAGGGAGCCACAATACATGACAACACCAGACCGAGGGTAGCTGATCCAGCTGATGATGCTGAGGAAGAGGACATAGAGGAGAGAACTACCCGGTGACTGGGTGTTTATTCGAGTATTCAAAAGAAGGTGGAACGAAGCTAGAAGGGAAGGACCATACAAGGTGGTGTTGGCAACTCCAACTGCAGTAAAACTCCAAGGTAAAGATGTATGGTACCATTTAAATAATTGCTGCAAGGCCCCAAACCCAGACCAGGTAAGGGACAGGGAACCTCAGGAAGATGCTGAAGAGTCTCCAAGAGCAGGACCTTCAGGTTTGCAATCAGGTTCCCAGGGGAGTGACACAAGACCCAGGCAACAAGCACCAGATCCTAATGGGTACACTGAAGGGTTACCGTGAGCCCAAGTTAGACAACAAGAACACAGACGTGCTAGAATTGAAACAGCACGTAGACAGTCAGAAGAAGATCCCACACCTAGAGTTGTAGAATACTCGGATAGTGATTAAATTAGTTAGAAGTTAACGCTGGCTCAGATAGTGATTAAATTATTTAAACCAACTACAGTTGAAAGAACATACCCAACGAAAAACCCTCCAAGAAATATATTGTGTAGGTTATTTGGCCATAGTCCCACGTGTCACCGGTGTGATCCAAATGAACCACCCTCTTATTGCCTCCTGAAACGAAGGAGATCTATGGGTATAGGAATCCTCTTCATGATTGGTCTAATTAACAGTGGTGCTACTAAGAATGAGAGAAACAAACCCGAAATGGACTGTCGAAGAGAGACAAATACGTTGTGCATTAGCTACTATAACTAGAGCTAGAATAGTAGCCGGATTGGACAGTGGGGAAAGAACAGGATTTTGGGAAGGAACATACCAAATAGAGGTAGATAATACACAACCCCCAGAAGAAAGAGTGCGCATTTACGTAGAAATGAGAGAAAAGGCATACTGGCGCAAAGCACAGATGACAGCATTAGATGGACTAATAGAGGCTGTACCAAGATCCAACCGTTGGTGCAAATTCAAGAATTCAGTAGAGGGCAAAATAAGGGGAGTATGTTTCTCAATACCAGGTTGGGAAGGATGTCATGCAAAAGTAACAGACCAACCCAGAATATCAGATGCTGAATCAGCAACATATGTAACAATAATTCCACAGATAACAAAGAAATCACCTAAAAACCAAGCAGAATCTGACCCGACATGGAAAAATGACATGTTTTTCCAATGGTTGAAATTTACAGCTGAGTCCGTAACCACGCGAGACTGCATTGTGTGTCATGATAGAAGTAATAGACCCCACCTGTGGTGATAACACATGGAACAAGAGAATGTATAGACAATCCAATATCAACATGTAGTTCATATCAACATGTAGGAACATTAGATGCTGTACAAAGAGAAATAACACCTACACAGCAACGCTATCCTTTATGCATCTACTCAAATGGAAGCATTGAAATAGGAGATCTATCACCAAGTTGCAATGAAACACAGCCAGCAGCAGGATTTTTCATAGAAATGCACCAGATATGCGACAATAAAACAGACAGTCTGACATGCAGTGAGATAGTAAAAGTACAACAACCAGATTTAAGCGCTGGTACAATACCGCTGGCAGATATACTCTGGTACTGTGGTGGAACTACAGTTAGACAAACCTTACCAAATGACTGGGGTGGGTGTTGTGCTCCAGTACTATTAGAATGAGATTTGATTGTAATAGGACTATATGGCAAGAAACACAGACGGAATAAACGTGAAGACAAGTTTGTGAAAACGATTGGAGAGGAAATATCGGCATGGAAAGGGTTTGATAGAGATGCAGGACTATCAGTGACCTGTGATGGTATTCGAGTTGGCGTACCAACTGAGTATGAGGCTATAAACAGGGTAGGAGGAGCATTCACGACAATCTTCTTGCCATGGGTTCAAATTTTTAAAAAAGCAAGGTGGATCAACCTACTTTATTACAATCAACAAAGATTTTGGAATCACACTTTAGGAGTCTTAGGACTGGTTCAGGAGCAATTGGATAAAAATACATTAATGACTACACAGAATAGATTCGTCCTTGACATGATGCTGGCACCTCAATGAGGAGTATGTGCCCTAATTGGAGAAGAATGTTGTACATACATTCCAAGACACACAGGCCAAATGGTAACATAACTAAGCTTTTAAGAGCCATGAGGGACATGAGAGACGAAGATGTTAAAATCATTCAAGACGTACAGAGGAATAACGCATGGACTAACTGGTTTGATTGGCTGAATCCTTCAAATTGGTATGGACTACTTGTGAAAATGGGGACATTTATTTTGATAGTACTAGGAACTCTGCTCATACTGTCATGTTGCATTATCCCCCTGGCGAGAGCAAACATTCAAAGAATGGTGGTACAATATACAATGACTGTGGAATTTCACGAACGAACACCACCAGATGAAGACTGGGAGGCAGACTCCATTTACGTGGAAATGAAGTGAACACAAATGATTAGCGCTGCTACATGATGGACAAAATGACTGTATATTTATTAATTACATGTATACTATAATTATTTAGCATAGTATGTTAATCAAACACACTTAATGTTTTGAAGAAACTGAGAAAAAGTAGTATTAGCAGAAGAAATGTGTTTTGTGTGTTTTCGTTGTATTTTTGTCCTGTCTCTGTTATACACGTATGTATGCAGGATGGAACCGGTACCTGACCCACGATGGATAGTTTCCTGTACAGTCTGCCGTGATGCATGGAAGGAGGTTCTGGATCAGACCCCAACGAGAAGATGGGCAGACCTGAGACATGATCTGGTCGACTGGTTCCCACACCGTCCGATGGAGACTAAGAAGTTCATCGCGATGGCCAACGTCTTGACAAGAGACTTCAAATGGATCAAGTCACTGAGACAGGAAACGTTCGACCTGGACATAAGCAGAGGACTTCATCTGGTAACAACTTCATATCAGCTTGGAAGACATCTGAGGCTAGGCCTCTATAGAGGTATTGGGATCGAAGAGAATTGGGTTGGATATGATATCTGTGGGGTAATTGAATTTGACGATGTATACATGGCAGCAGATAAGACCATAACTAAAGTGATGTTGGGAGATGACATTTTATGGACAGATACACCAACCACTTTGCAACGTGCGCTGGAACCTCTTCCGATCGCAGCTGAAGTCTGGCTAGACTTTTTACGTCAGGAGACGGGCAGGATGAACCGAATTGCACTATCACAGCTGATGAGCTGTAAGGACCTGCATGTAATCGAATTTACTGAAGAGGATCGCAAGGCATGGACTGGAGGGGACTGAAAGTCTTGACATGCTTTCCTTGATTTACAGGGACCCTAACAGAGTACTTAAATGGCTTTAATGGTTTCAAATGTCTTTGTCATATATGTATTGTACAGAAGTCGAGTCCTGGTGGTGAATGCACTGTCGAGCACAAAAAAGCTGGCAAGGTGGGAATTTTTCCTTCTAAATTGGCTATATGGAAGGTTTTTTTGCCCACCTCTGGACACCTCATATTTAACCAATTGCATGCTCATTGTACTCTCATATACTCGTTTATGCTAAGTTTACTCATCTTTTTCTTATCTCTCTTAGACTGATGTTTGATGAGGGGGTAATATGTGAGTTTTAAGATTCAGTTCATTGATTTAGTAAGTTTCCTTTGAGTTAATGGATTAAATTTGATTTAGTAATTTTTGCATGCATAGTTTAAGGTTAAGTAATGTTTCTTTTCGTAATAAGGTTCAATATGTAGGGTTTATTTCCTTTTTTCTGTTTATTTCTTTTTCTGTAGTAACATGTAAGGCTTATAAGATAAGTATTAAGTTGGTATAATGTGTGATCTTAACTGTGATGTAACAGGGGCTGGATACATGTGCAGACATGTCAAATTTAAAGCGACACAGACAAATAACCAAAAGACACACACTCAGCTTAATGAATAATAAGTTTAATAAGAGTAGGCACAAAATAAAATGGCATGTGCACCTACATAGTGAATAAAATAAAAATACAAAGTATAAGGCCCAACATATAAAAGTACAGTAAAATAGGGGGCCTGGGTAAGCATCAAATAACAAAAGGCATAAGAAAATATCAAGCCTTCTCTGACCCAGAACCATATTGATGGGAAGATCAGTGTGAGGAATAAAAACAGAAATACCATGATTCAAAAGTGGTGTAGGCACTTTAGGAAAGTCAGTTTGGGTACCAACAGACACTTTAAAATCAGTCTGAGTACTGACACTTCTTAGACCAACAGGCCTTAAGAGAGACTGGGCTGGAGTAATAGACTAAAATCAGTCGGAGTACTGACACTTCTTAGACCAACAGGCCTTAAGAGAGACTGGGCTGGAGTACTAGATTCTGGTCGCACAGGCCTGAAAGAAAGTAAATGGAAAGCTATGTGCCTCCGGACGTGGTCTCTTAGAAAGACCGTTCTTATGAAGAAATTGTGTCAGTGACCCATCAGACTCATTTTGGCAAAAACTCACTGAGGCTCGGTCCGCAACAGGTTCAGTAGGAGTGTAATCCTCAAAGAAGTTGTGCTCTGGACTGTCCTGGCTGTCCGAATCGTCCAAAGGGATGTATTCAGGACTTGGGCAGTTGCGCTTAGCTATAACAATAAAATAAAATACGTAAATACAACAAATTAGGAAAATAAGACAAATAATTAACACAAGTGCGAGAGAGATGCTTACCCATGGCCTGTCTGTCGAGAACTGTAGAGTAACCCGGAAGAACTAAGAATATATAGTAAAATAAGTGCCGCCCCTATATTTTTTAATAATAAACAAACTTAGTGTAAAGATAATGGAAAATTATTTGAAAAAAAAATAGACTATAATGGGGAAAAGATATGGAATCAGATGACGAGGTATATGACGTAAGCAAACAAGATAAGAGAAAATGTAATTACAATGGTTGACAATACTTGGAAAAAGTTGGATTATAATGGGTTAATAATTTGATAAGAAATAAGAAAAAATGTACAGAGGAGGGGGCTAGGTGAGCGCTCCTCCCCTTGAAAACTGTATAAAAGAAGTGCCCATGTCACAGTACTTCAGTCAGATTTTGGACATGCATGGGACTACGTCCTAGGAATTGCCGAGCTGGCTCGCTTGGTTTTATTGCTGCAATAAATCCTGCCTTACTTCATCCAGATCTACAAGGAGTCCGGAGTCTTTTCTTTGGTTCTTTTTAAAGTTAAAGTTTTTGTGTAACATTTGTAATTAAGGCAACTGTAACTAGTGTAGGAAAAAAATCTCCCACAGTACCCCAGTCTTTACGCGGGGTTGCAAACTCTCCTTCTGCACTACACGCCTCACTAGAACTGGACCTGGTCGGGACTGGGTGGCCGACGGTCCTGACTCCTGAGCATGGCGGGGAAGTAACATCACAAACGCCTCTTCATAGCGTTTCTGTCACGAGCAATCGAAGTATAAACAGAAAAGCCTTAGCAGTTAGTGTGGATGGTAAACCCAAACGTGGAAGCAGCACAAATAGGCAAGATAAGCACACAATCAGTCTAAGAACTCTCTCACGCGTAGAGCAAGGATCTACACAAATAAACCCGTGTTCTGGCAACACACACTCAATCAAAGAAGCAACCCGAATCGGTGAGTACTCACAGAATAGTCGGCGTAGCATCAGCAAAGATATGGGCGAACTCAATGACTGAGCAATGTGAAGCGCCATTTTGTCTCCTTTTATGCTTCCTGGAACCCGACCGTACTACTTCCGGGACTCTCGACGGTCCTGGGGTTGAGGATACCCGACGATGGTAGTCCGGATGAGTTTGGGGTCTAGGACGAACCAAGCCGGAATCCAAGATCGCTCCTCGGGACCGTAACCTTCCCAGTCAACCAGGTACTGGAGCCCTCTGCTCCGAGGACATGAGTCAAGGATCCGGCGAATGGTGTAGGCGGGACCACCCTCAATGATACGGGAAGGAGGATCAGGGTGGGGGGGGGAACCATGGGTGACGTCGTGAAGGGTTTGGATTGTGAGGTATGGAATACCGGATTCATCCAAAGTGCCGCAGGCAGCTGGAGCTGGTAGGTGACAGGGTTGATGCAGAGGGTGACGCGGTAGGGGCCGATGAACCTTGGTGATAATTTCTTTGATCCTGTATGGAGGTGCAGGTTCTTTGTGGACAGCCACACTTTGTCACCTACGTGGTACAATCGTCCCGGAGGGTGTCGACGGCGATGTTGCGTGGTGGAACGAGTGTTAGCACATTGGATTGCTTACTTGGCTAGGACCCACGACCATCGACACCTGCGGACCAACTGTTGGGCCGCGGGTATCTCAACCTCCGGTTCTTGATGTTCGAACATCAGAGGTTGGAAACCCTGGCATACCTCAAAGGGACTTAACTTGGTGGCGGAGGAAACATGGAGGTTATGGGAAAGTTCAGCCCAGATGAGGTAGTGGGCCCAGGAGTGCTGACGGTTGGTGACGAAGCATCTCAGGTAGCGCTCCAGTTGTTGGTTGGTCCGTTCCGTCTGACCATTAGTCTGAGGATGGTAACCTGATGAGAGACTGCAGGTGGAATTGATCAGACGGCAGAAGGCCTTGCAGAACCGTGCCGTGAACTGGGGCCCCCTGTCCGAGACGATGTCCTTGGGGAACCCATGCAGACGGACTACGTGCTCTAAAATCAGCTCGGCTGTCCTTTTAGCTGACGGGAGTCCGGCGAGGGCCACCAGGTGCACAGCTTTAGAGAACCGATCCACAATGGTCAAGATGGCATTTTTCCCTTCGGAGACCGGCAGGCCCGTGATGAAGTCGATGGCAATGTGTGTCCAGGGCCGACGGGGAACAGGAAGCGGTTGGAGTTCCCCGGGTGTTGGTTGATTGGTGTCCTTGGCCCTGGCACACACTGGGCACGTCTGAACGAACTCGTCGATGTCCTTGGCCATAGATGGCCAAGGCACGCTGCACGTATTGTAGGGTGCGCTGTGTGCCTGGGTGCCCTGATAGAGGGGTGGAATGTCCCCATTGGATGACTTCAGGCCGGGTGTTCTTGGGGACATTGAGTCGTCCAGGCGGCACACCTGCCAGTTCGTTCTCTGCGGCTTGTGCTTGGCGAACCCTCGTCTCCAGTTCCCAGCGTAGTGGGGCGATGATCTTGGAGGGGGGAAGAACAAGCGCGGGGTCCGCCCGGGGGGGCGTCTTCCTCGTGCTGTCGGGAGAGGGCGTCAGCCTTGGTGTTCTTCGACCCCGGGCGGTATGATAGGTGGAAATCATAATAAAGAACAGAGCCCACCGCGCCTGCCTTGGGTTTAGCTGTTTGAGATTCCGGATGGTGATGAGATTCTGGTGGTTGGTCCAGACGATAAACGGCTCCCTGGCGCCCTGGAGCCAGTGTCGCCATTCCTCCAATGCCCACTTTATGGCCAGCAGCTCGCGGTCCCCTACCCCGTATCGCTGCTGAGTGGGGTCAAATTTTTTGGAGAAGAAACTACAAGGGTGTAGCTTCTGGTCTGGACCTCGTTGGGAGAGAACAGCCCCGGCGCCCACATCCGAAGCGTCCACCTCCACAACGAACGGTTTGTTTGCATCTGGATGGAGAAGAATCGGGGCGGTGGTGAATCACGGCAGAGCTCGTGGAAGGCGGAGATGGCAGTAGAGTTGAGTTGGAAGTGATGAGATGATGGCCGAGTCAGAGCGGTTAATGGTGCTGCAACCGTACAGTAGTCCCGGATAAAGTGACGATAGAAGTTCGCAAACCCGAGAAACCGTTGAAGTTGTCTGAGAGTCTTGGGTAGGGGCCAATGACGTACAACTTCTAGCTTCTGTGGGTCCATGGCCACACCCTGGGACGAGATGACAAAGCCCAGGAACGTGGTGGAGCGCTCGTGAAAAGCGCACTTCTCCAACTTACAGTACAGCTGGTGAGCGAGCAGTCTCTTAAGAACCGCTCTGACGTGTTGAACATGTTCTTCAACGGAACGAGAGTAGATAAGGATATCATCCAGGTAGACAAATACCCATCGGCCCAACATGTCACGGAGAACGTCATTGATGAAACGTTGGAAAGCTGCTGGTGCATTACAGAGACCAAATGGAATGACTAAACTCTCGTAATGTCCAGTGGGGGTGATGAATGCCGTCTTCCACTCATCGCCCTCTCTGATACGCACCAAGTTGTAGGCGCTCCGGAGGTCCAACTTTGTAAAAATGGTGGCACCAGAGAGGGCGTCCAGGGCAGAGTTGGTAAGAGGCAATGGGTGTCGGTTTTTTATGGTGATGTTGTTGAGCCCCCGATAGTCGACACAAGGACGTAGTTCGCCAAATTTCTTCTTTACAAAGAAGAATCCCGCGGCGGCGGGCAAGGAGGAGGGTCGTATGGTGCCTTGGCGGAGAGCTGAGAATACATACTCCTCCATCGCCCACGTCTCAGTGGTGGAGAGAGAGTGGGGTGGCCGCGGGGGGGAACAGAACCTGGCTGAAGTTCAATGGCCAGGTCGTAGGGCCGATGAGGAGGTAGGTGAGTGGCACGTCTTTTGCAGAAGACTTCAGCCAGGTCCCGATAAGCCTCAGGGATAGCGTTGGTGTCGACATCAGGGGCCTCGGACTCCCTAGAGCACGCCCCAGCCGGTGCCCGCAGGCAGAGTTCGAGACAGGTCGGCCCCCATTGGAGGATCCGGTTCTGAGACCATGAGATGAGAGGGTCATGCTGCAGAAGCCAGGGGTGTCCGAGGATGGTGGGTGGAGAGGAGATGGAGGTGAGGTGAAATCGGACTGTTTCCTGGTGTTGGTCGATGACGAGGGTTATGGGTCGAGTCTGGGCGATGATGGGGCTGGAGGAAAGGGGCCGACCGTCGACAGATGTAATCCAACTGGCTGGGATAACGCTTCAGTCTCCAACCCCAATCTTTTGGCATATGAAGAGTCAATAAAGTTTCCAGCGGCACCGGAGTCGATGAACGCAGAACTTTTGACTCGTTTGTGGCCAAATTGGAGGTGTACCTGAACCGTGAGACGAGAGACGCTGGGCGTGGTGGCGGAGAGATGGAGGGAGCCCGGTGAACTGCTTCCATGGTTCACCGGGCCTGGGCGTTTCCCGGGCGAAGAGGGCAGATGGCTCTATGGTGCGCTCCTGACCCACAATAGGCACAAAGTCTCTCCCTGAAGCGTCGTTCTCGCTCAGCAGCGTTCAAGGAGGCGCGTCCTAATTGCATGGGTTCCCCGGCTCCGGTGTCAACCACGGTGGGAGGTGGAGATCCGGTGGGTGCCATAGCGGTGGTGGTGAAGGCTGGTGGTCGGGATGTGGCGTGTGAAAAAGGTGGCGTGATGGGCGGCAGGGTCTGGGGGGCTGGCCTCGGACGGGAGAGCAGGCGCTGGTCAATCCGGAGAGCGAGCTGAATCAGTCCCTCCAGTGTGGTCGGAATCTCCCGTCCGGCGAGTTCATCTTTTATGCGTGAAGCCAGTCCCTCGTAGTAGGCCGTCCGGAGGGCGGCGTCTCCCCAGGTGGTCTGCACGGCGAGAGTACGGAAATCCGCGGTGTAGCGACTCACGGACGACCCTCCCTGCCGCAGATGGTACAATTTCATATCAGTCTCCACCTCAGCAGCAGGATGTTCAAATGTTAGCTTTAGTTGACGGGTGAATTCTCCATATGAATAAGCAGTGTCTGAATCTGATCGGAGAACCGCCACTCAGCTGCCTGCCCGGATAGCAACGAGACGAGAAGCGCAACGCGCAGTCGGTCTGTGGAGTATCTGGTGGAATTTAACTCAAACACAAGATCCAATGCGGTTAGAAAAATGCTGCATTTCCCATCTGTGCCATCCCACTTATCCGGTAAAGCTAAGAAAACATCAGAAGAGGAGGGGTGCGGCGCTGCCGCCGCTGCGACGGGCGTGGCAACAGCTGACTGAGCAGCCACCCCGCAGAGGGTCGCGTTCTCCTGCCGTAACTCCGCCACCTCGCGGCGCAAGGCCGCAACGTCTTGGAGGTCCCTTTGGAGAGACGCGACTTCACCACAGAGCTTATTGATCAGTTTGGCATGTTGGTCAACCACATCACAGAGGCGAGCAAACTCCGCTGGGTTTACTGCTTTTGGCTCAGTCATTCTGTCACGAGCAACCGAAGGATAAACTGAAAAGCCTTAGCAGTTAGCCCGTGTAGCGTGGATGGTAAACCCAAACGCGGAAGCAGCACGAATAGGCAGGATAACCACGCGATTAGTCTAAGAACTCTCTTACACAAAGAACAAGGATCTACACAAATAAACCCGCGTTCTAGCAACACACACTCAATCAAAGAAGCAACCAGAATCGGTGAGTACTCACAGAATAGTCGGCGTAGCGTCAGCAAAGGCATGGGCGAACTCAATGACTGAGCAATGTGAAGCGCCATTTTGTCTCCTTTTATGCTTCCTGGAAACCCGACCGTACTACTTCCAGGTCCTAGTGCCGGTCATGTTACGAGTGTGCATGACACCTTTGCACTCGCTTTTCAAGTGACCCTGATCCACGACAGTCACCCCCACTCAAGACACGCTCTATTAGACTCTGGAGCAGACCAGAATTTAATCTCCTCAGCTATAGTTTCTCAACCTAAGATTCTGTCCACACCATTGAACCAACCATTCAGCGTACAGGCCCTCGATGGCAGCAAGCTCTCCTCAATCACCCCTGGCACTGCTCTTTTCTTCCTTTGGAAAACTGCAGTTTTCCGGTAACCACGTTGAAGCCATTACTTTCCTCATTATTAAAATTAATTCAATTATCATGCACCAATAGTTCTGGGTCTCCCATGGTTGAGACTGCATAACCCTCACATCGACTGGGCAAAGAGGAGCATCCTGGATTGTAGTTCTACTTGCCAGTCACATGTCTCTGTTCTGCTGCCACGAGAAAGATCTGGCCCATCTCTCTGGAGGAGATGCCCAACCTATCTAAATTTCCAACTGAGTATCACAACCTTCGTCAGGTGTTCAGCACGTCACGTGCCATCTCCTTACCTCCTCACCACCTATATGGCTGTGCCATCGATCTCTCTTCCTGGCACTACTCCAACTAAAGGGCGACTCTACTCGCTCTCCTGGCCCGAGAGAGAAGCCATGGGACAATATATCTCAGAGTCATTATCAGCTGGCATCTTCTGCCCTTCCTCTTCCCCCGCTGGGGCGTGCTTCTTCTTTGTGGAGAAAAAGGACAAAACCTTCCTTCCCTCAGACCATGTATCGACTATAAAGGGTTTAATGAGATCACGGTCAAGAACCTATACCACTTCCTCTCATGTCCACTGCGTTTGAATTACTCCAGGATGCCTGTCTTTTCACCAAGCTAGACTTAAGAAACGCCTAAACCCTGGTCAGGATAAGAGAAGGTGATGAGTGGAAGACCGCGTTCAACACCTCCACTGGTCACTATGAATAGCTGGTGGTTCCATTTGGTTTAACCAATTCAATTGCAGTCTTCCAGGCACTCATTAATGATGTTCTAAGCGATTTTCTCAACGACATTCCCGCGCCCTAGAGGAACATAGGCTACATGTGCATCAGGTCCTTCAACGTCTGCTGGAAAATAAACTCTACATCAAGGCTGAGAAATGTGAGTATCATTGTGAGTCCACCTCTTTCCTGGGGTATACTATCTCACCTTCAGGCATTCAGATGGACCCAGTCAAGGGAAAGGCCATCACAGATTGTCCCACACCATCGTCAAGTCTTTCCAGTTTGTTGTTGAAGTAGATGCATCTGAAATGTAAGTTGGAGCCATGCTCTCTCAAAGAACAATCACGGATAACAAACTTCACCCATGCTCCTTCTTTTCTTCTTTTATTCTTTTTTTCTTTCGTTCTCTTTCTTTCTTTTCTTTTTGGCCTTGATACCTAAGTGCCGAGGTATCAGGACCATTAAATAAACACGCTTTCAGGTGTGGCTCGTTCTGGCTGATTGCCTGGCGGCGGCATTGCCTGGCAACCACGTGTATAAATGGCCGCACCTGTGCCTGTTCAGAACTCTGCGTGATAGCAGCCTGCGGATCTGCCCGTTCTGAACAGTTTAAGTGTGGCTCTGCCACTCGCATGACCCGCGTCGTTACATACAGGATTATCCTTTCATATTAGCGCACAAAAAGTTAACTTTGAATGCTCCTGAAGTAGGAGGTTGTGAGAGTGCTTATGATACGTACAGGAAGACCATTCTGTTTGGAGATAGTGTGGGATTATTAATTAGAGAATTAAATGAAACAAAGGAAAACCGAAAACACAAAATTAACAGAACTCCTCTGTTTACACGAGAATGGAAAGGGCTCTGGAAAATAAAACAAACCTTTTATCCTTTCGGGGCATTCACCCTTACTGAGGATTTATAGAGAGGATTGTGTCGCACTCTCTTTCACTTGCTCCTTCTCTCCTTCGCCGGCGTCTTACGGAGGCAGAGGCAAGGGCTTTGTCTCTGTCTCTCAACTTT
Organism: Clarias magur; assembly: GCA_013621035.1. Taxonomy (NCBI): domain Eukaryota; kingdom Metazoa; phylum Chordata; class Actinopteri; order Siluriformes; family Clariidae; genus Clarias; species Clarias magur. The sequence continues at coordinate 72,685 of QNUK01001140.1, forward strand.
CTGGGCGCTTCTCTTTTCTTTCTTTGTCTGTCTGTCTGGCTTTTTTTCTTTCTCTTTCTTTCTTTCTTTTCTTTTTGGCCTTGATACCTTACCGGTGCCACCTAAATGATTGCACGAAGTGCCGAGGAATCAGGACCCTTAAATAAACACAGGTGTTGTGCTTATGTAGAGTTACAGGTACTGTGTTTATTAGAGTTACAGGTACTTTAACCTTTATGTATATACTCCAACACATCTCAGAGACACTTGTGAAAATTGAGATGCTGATGAGCCACATAAGCTCCACACACAATTTCAGGTTATCTGTGATTGCTGTGACAAAATTTAAATGATTGAATCTTTCAGCTAATTTCTTGCTTGTATACTTTCTTGCAGACAGGCACTGGATGAAACACAGACTGACAGCAGTACAAGACAGCTAACAACAGAAGAAAAAGGCAAAACCTGATGTGCAAGAGACTCATAATGCCTGCATGAAATCTCAAATTTGGATGGAGAAGCACTAACTACAGATACAGAGGAAGAAGCATCAAGAGATTGAATAGGACGTTGATGCAGCCGATGGACCAATTTCATTAACAAACACCCACTTGCTATGCAAGTACAAGTAAATATAAAATATGCTACATTTTAATGTTTACATTTTTCTCCTATTTGACAGGTACTTTTGTTACAAAATTTACTTATATTTTAAGTGAACAATTTTTAATAAAACATTTTGCACTCTATCCAGTACTTAGTCTCTATTCCAAATCCCCCACACTCATCTTGGATTTTACAGTATACATTTATTTTTACATTTACAAAAATACAATATAAACACACGGCACAAAACATGTTAAACACTAAACATTGATGCATGGTGAGGTTTTAAATTCAATAGTTTCAGCACCTCAGCTAAGTTTGAAAATCTACACATAGCAAAGTAAGGAAAAAAAGAGCACAAGCATCTCTCTTGTAGGACTGTTGTCTTCTTAATAGGAGTCCTGGTCTCTCCTGGTCACTAGGACATGCTGCCATCACACACCACTTCTCTCTAAACCCAGATGATCCTGAGGAGAACAGAAAAATGCATGATTAGAAATTTATTATATGTATCTATGCCATTAATAAACTTTATAATAGTAGGCATTATATTTATTTGTTGCATTTCTTGCATTTATTTATCCATTGTTTTCATCTGTATGATTAATTTACAGTGTACAGTCATGGCCAAAAGTTTTGAGAATGACACAAATATTAGTTTTCACAAAGTTTGCTGCTAAACTGCTTTTAGATCTTTGTTTCAGTTGTTTCTGTGATGTACTGAAATATAATTACAAGCACTTCATATGTTTCAAAGGCTTTTATCGACAATCACATGACATTTCACCCTCTGAGTCGCGCGATAGATTTGTCAGTAGGCATGTTGTTTAGAGCGCCGTTGTTTTTGTCACAAAAATACAATCATCCACACGTAGCATTAACAGGTGTTGCATAGTTCATGATCCGAGCAGGTCTTTCTTCTTCTTTCGGAAAACAAACCAACTACCTGTGCTTTACAATTCAAAATTCTAATTCAAATAATTCATCCCTCCCCAGGCGTGAATTAGCCATTCTCACCTACTGTATACATTCAGAGAAACTGAAATGCACCCACCCCCTCCCCTTGACTTTAAGACCCTCTTGGATCTGAGGCTTTTCTGAAGACCTGCAGTGCTTCAGGCCTCTTCTTAAATTTGTGTAAATTTCAAATCTTCTGGATTCTAGATTCTAAAATTGATATTATCGTATTAATCCATGGAATGGAAGAAATTGTGATTTTTCTTTCATAACGTGTTTTTTTAATCACACTATACACAATAATTTTCTATTTTAATTTTTCTACTATAATTTTATATTTGGTGAAAAACGATAATTAAAAAAACTAAGAAAATTATTCCATTTGTATTTTCCATTTGTAAAACATAAAAAAAGCACAAAAAAAATCATGGGTTGTGTATAGTAATTAAAAACAATACAAGGCATGTTATGATAAGGAAACTTTTCATCTCTTTCATTCCAGGGATTAAAAAATGGTAAACAATGTCAATTTTGGAATCCGCAGACGCTCAGTGGTCTGCACACAATATACACAACAATCTCTCGCGAACGAGCCTTTCTCTGAATACGCCGTTTTAACAGGAGAAACACGCATCTCAGTTTTTTAATCCTTGCGCCAGGTTTGCTCGGTTTGTATATCTGTTATGTTACTATATTTGTAATAAGGACGGACTCACACACAAGATGATACGTTTAAAAGATGAGCAATCGTTTATTTACAAGGAGTGCGGAAATGGCAGCGTAATGAAAAGTAGTGAAGGCTATGGCAGTTCTTTATTGAAGTGTTACTTTTCCTGAAGCAAAGGTGGTTGATGACTGGTGATGATTAGAAGGAGAGCACACACCGCGGAGCAGTGGGGATGAAGCCGAGGAAGCTTGACTTAGATACCTTCTAGGAAACAGAGAATACAGGCCAGTAATGCAGAGGATATACACGTCTTACGAGTGATCTCGGAGATTCGGTCCACTTTCGCTAAACGAGCCCGGACACTGAGTGCAGCGCGGTGTGTGCTTTTATGGCCGTGTGTTGATTAACCTCAGGTGATACTGATTAATACTCCGGTGATAAAGGGCGCTGTGTTTGGCTGGTGGTGTCGGAGCCTGGCCCGACTGTGACAATATTATAACACTCAGAAAAACCTTTTATTTGGGGTGAACGTTTTTCAGCAGAGCCTCTGTTTCACTGAATAATCAATGACTTTTCATTAATATGTGAAACCTATTGACACCTCTCGGGTGACACCACACACACACACACACACACACACACACACACACACACACACACACACACACACACACACACACACTTAACACACTATAGATTAGAGAGACTGGTGACTTTAGAAAAGCAGACCAAATGTCATCAGCATGTCCCTCCACCAAACAGTGCACCAATGAGCATTTACTTATATCTAAACAGAGTTGTTTACATAAATCAATGATCGAAAGCTCATGATACAAACATTTAAACAGTTTATTCAGATGTACCTGTTTTACTGTACATGGATATTTACAGGCTTGTCACTGAATGATTTCCCCTGACAAAGAGTCATATAAGAACAGTGGAAGCTCACATCTAAAAATAAATATAAGATTATTATTTATAGTCTTGATAAAAATGCTTTTGTAAACAAGGGCTATTGTTGTTTACTTAAAATATTTGTTAATTTAATTTAAATGAAGTTTGGGCTCAGGATGTTGAACCAGCATCGTGATTTTCTTTAATTTCCTACATAGTCTAATCAGCGCTCAACCACACGCATAAAGTTTTCCAGAACGCGGAGGAATTTTGTTGTATTAAATAATATTTATGCAGTATATTCAGAGCCTCTTATTCCTATTTATTCCAGGTTGATGTTGTTTTAGTGTTACTGCGTGTGCTTTACAATATTAGACACCAGCAGAAGTAGATTAATGATTATGAATGCATCGGAAAAAACAGCAAGGAGACTTAATCTGACCATTTTGATAATTCATTGATAAATTAATAATTTCTTTGGTTTTGGCTGTAGTGATGAAAGTAATCATGTCATCTCATCATCTCCACAGCAGTGAATGCACCTATAATTCACGTTCCATAAGAATTACTTAATCTAAAAAAATTTTCCATTAGTTTATATAAAAGCAGACATTTCACTTTCTATAAGTACATATTTTTCACATGTTAGGCAAGTATACACAGATTTTCGGTTCATTTTCTGATGACAGTGAAGTTCACTGAAAACAGTACAGAATAGAGCATCCTGTTTGCTTTCATTATTTTACAGAATCATATTGTTTTGTCGTTATTGTGAGTGCAATTAAATAAAAGTAGAGTCTTATAAAGGCTTTGTAGCTTACATAGTTTTATTATATAGATTTTGCACATTAATCTGACAATAAATGTGGCACAACCACTTTTTCTGATGCACACCCAGAGTCTGTTTTCTCGCTACGTGAGTGTTACACATGATAAAATCTAAAGGTTCACCGTGTAAACGTTTACTTTGCTTAAATTCCTAATAAGATTTAATTTAATTTAAATTCTAAATTTGTACAGTAATTTTAATACTGTGATTATGAATTTGTTTAATTACAATGTTTCACTTGATTTTATCCGCTAATACATGCAAAAAAAGGAGCTGCGGCTCATTAAATCTTGAGAGAATGTATTAAGGCCTGAGGCGTCAGTCTATAGTTACAGTATATAGTGCCACTCAGCGGTAAAAGCCAGCAAACGCACAAATCCAAATGCTGCCGCGGTGAGATGCGGGGGTAAAACCATTATTCCTGTTGAGTACCATCTATAAGTAATAATCAGCCCATGTTGAATTTGTGAAAACAGCAACACCTAATAGTCCTGATTCAAGTTTTATTAATCTGGCTATGCACAGTGCAACATTTTTTTTTTCAAATTTTTATTTTTTTTAAGTGAAGCTCACATATATTAAAGATTCAATACATTTAAAGTGATATTTTCAAGACCTTTCTTTTTTGTTTCATTTTTGTCGATTACAGAAAATGAAAATAAAATAAAATAAAAATGAAAATAAATAAAAAATGTTCAAATATTTTTTTAAGATTAATTAAACAATGATTTACAATACAGAAATTCAGATCTTGTATGTTAATTAACGTACTTGCACAAATTGCACTGCATCAGTGTGGCATGGCATGGTGGCATTCAGTCTGTGGCACTGTGAGAAGTTATTGAAGACCAGGTTGCCTTCAGCTTGTGGGTTGGGTGTTTCACATCTTCCTCTTGATAATATCCCATGGAACCAGGTAAGGTGAGGTGGCTTCAAGTCAAGCACAGTAATATCACATCAGCAATCCGTTGAGTGTTGGTACTGTGGGCAGGTGCTAAATCCAGATTTAAAAGGACAACATCTGCAGGAAGCTTGTCAGCAGACAGAAGAATGAAGTGCTCTTCAATCTTCTGGTAGACTGCTGTGTTAACTTGATAAAACACAGTCGACTAACACCAGCAGATGTCATAGCATCACTGACTATGGAAATTTCATACTGGACTTGAAGCACCTTGAAGTCATGTGTGAGAATTAATTTTGGACAAGTGGTCCAGTTTTTGAACAATGGTCCAGTTCTTTTTCTTCTTAGACCAGATGAGATGGTTTACATGTTGTCTCTGGCTCAGGAGTTGCTCGCTACTAGATATGAAAAACTTGTAGCCCATTTCATAAAGAGGTCTGTGCATGGTGGCTCTTGATGCACTGACTCCAGATTCACTCCACTTCTTGTTAAACTTCAAGTTCTTGAATCAGTGTTGCTTGATGATTTTCTTACATTGTGGTCATCCCTGTTGCTTGTGCACCTTTTCCTACCACAAAAAAAAACTGTGGCTATGAGTCTCATCACTGTACTGTGCTTGAAGTCTTCTGTAAATCCAATTGGCTATAAAAAAAAAGTACAGAATGAATTTGTCAAGTTCATATGATGTATTTAATGCATGTAGCCTACTGAGTTTTTTTTTTTTTATATGAATGTAAATTAAACGTTTCATGATTCACACTCACACACACTCTCTCTCTCTCTCATCTCAAATATTACGGGATGGACAGAATTTGATTGACAAATTTGAAAAGTGATGATCAAATTTAACAAGTGCAATGTGTTTTTAATTATTGGCCCTGATCTTTGTAGGTCCTGTGGCTTCAGCCGAGGTGAGACTGTGCAGCCAGACGGCAAGCTTTAGCTGTTTGAGCACTGCTATGAAATCCCTGCCCTACCAGTGGTGACTGATGTCAGCGAGAGTCGTATACATGTGCAGAGGCAAAAAGTCACATGAACTCTCATCTGTCACATGAATTCTCAATCTATCAGGTATATATCCGATCTAGGACCACATATGAAAGTGACTTGGATCTGATGTCAAAAACTTCAGACTTATGCATGAAAGCAGTCCTAAAAAAGCTGATATCTGGCCATAGCCTTTTTTTTAGTGGAACAGGGTGCATCTGTTGTAGTATCTATATGCATATCTGGCTGTGCATGGACACACATGAGTAAGCTCTTCTGCAATGTGTGTGTTACAAATCTTTTGATTTTACCACATTAGCGCAAAATTAGTTTTTTAATGTTGAAAAATAACACGAATTAATGCCAGCTAACCCCACATCAAATGTATGGGCTCACTTGTTAACACCCTGTTCAACTTGCTATGATTACCTGGTTAAAATTAAGGTTCATATTACAACATTACAGTAGCACTAACTAACGTTAACCTGCCAGTTTCGCTTTGCCATACGACGAGGTTATGATACCACTATGGCCTGTGTTTGTGTAAATGTAACTGTAAATAATGAATAGTAATTATAACCTTTAATGTGGCACAGATTAATGAAATAGATCAAAGAACTCTGACCATCCAATCATGATAGAGATGAAAGAAGAATAATAGGCTACATAATAATTCTGGCTTAAGGAGAGAGCAGTGAGGTGTAAGTGAGATTTACATGAACAGGTCTGAATAGTTTCATTTCTCCCAGAATAGAACAGAAACTTCACCAGATGTTCAACTTCCTTCAGTCAAACTCACTGAAGCACAACACACAGCACTGAATCTACAGCTAATCCCAGTCTCTCATCACACTGATCATCACTATTAACTGGAATAAAAGAAGAGACGACGTCCAAAACTCAGCTTTATTTCAGCAAAAACTACAGGAAGAGCAACAGGACAGTGAAGAGAGTAAAGACAGAAATGTCAGCATTGTGTAGAATTGAAACTCTATTGTAGATGATCATAAGCAGCTCTATGTTAAACTCTATGTTGGATCCACTAGTCTTCACACTGACTCTTTCTGAACGTGACTGGATGATTGACGTTGTTATGGGAGACCTTACAGCTGAACTCCTCCCCCTTTTCCCAGAGGTCTTTTCTGAGGGTCAGGGTGCTGCTGCGGCTGTAACGGCCGTTCTTCTCTTCTTCTGTGCTGGTCAGAACCCCGTTCTTCACCTCTGAGCCGTCCACTGTCCAGCTCACCAGCGCCCCCTGTGGAGAGTAGCCAGACAGCAGGCAGAGCAGCGAGGCCGATCCCTCAGACAGCTGCAGAGGAGACGGAGGGAGCAGAGACACGGAGGGAGCTGTGGGACCAGCTGGAGAGGAGAAACACACACATACAATTTGTGAACTTCTTCTGTAACTTCTGTAAATTAGACACAATTATCAGTTATTACTAAATATTTCTATAACTTTGTGGAACTGACTGATCTTACAGAGTAATTAAGTCTAATAAAGTCTGACTTCATGACTGAGTTTCATTCACTACTTTATTATTTAACATGAGTTTCAGTGCAGAGACAAAACACACATGTTCCACACTGTCATTTATCTGGAAAAATCATTTCTCATAACAAGTGTTATTACTTTATAGTTCAAACCTTCAGCATATTTAACTGCAGCAAATACAAATGTAGCTGATTACAGAAATATTCACTGTTTAACACAAACACACACAGCAGCTTTCATCTGGATTTTACATCAACACACACTAACTATATTTATTAAATCTTTATTATAGAGTAACTGCAGAGTTATTGCATTTGGAATATATAGCAAGTGTGTAATTATTACATAATTAACTTAAATAATTGTATATTTGTTGAATGTTTAAGAACTTTTATATGGAATCTGTTCTGATACTGAAATGTATTCCTCATCAGAGCAGAATAATGTACAATAAACAATCAATTATACAATAAAAAACATAAATAATCTTCAAACTTTATGTATTCATTTAATTATCCAATTAAGGTTTGTTTTGAAGTTTTAGATTTAGTTTTAAAAGAAGAAAACACACTTACTGTTCAGGATGAGTTTGGAGCCTCCACCAAAAGTCACCCACAGTGATACATTCTAATGAAACCATCGTACAAAAACCTCCATCACAGTGCAGTGCACACACACACACACACACACACACACACACACACACACACACACACACACACACACACACACACACACACACACACACACACACACACACACCCCCACACACACACACACACACATACACACACACACACACACACACACACTTTGCATTAGCAGTCCATGCTTCAGTGCTCTGTGAGTGTTTATAGCTCTGTGACTTTAACACTTCATGACTGAGAGCTGCTGCTCAGCAACTTCACCCACAGCAACCATGACTTTGATCAGCATCTTCATCTGCACACTGGCCCTCTGGACTCAAGGTGAGAGTTTAACATCAACTCACAGCCTCACACACTTCATTTCATACTAATTCTACAGCACTTTACAGCATAGAAACACAATCTATGTTTCTCTTCAGGATCCAGAGGTCAGGTGACTGTGACTCAGACTCCTTCAGTGCAAACTGTTGCTCCAGGAAACACAGTCACCATCAACTGTAGAACCAGCAGCGGCATCTATAGTAACTACCTCGCCTGGTACCTGCAGAAATCTGGAGAAGCTCCTAAACTCCTGATCTACTACATTAATAGCTTACAGTCAGGGACTCCAGCTCGTTTCAGTGGCAGTGGGAGTTCATCTGGTACTGACTTCACTCTGACCATCAGAGGAGTCCAGACTGAAGATGCAGGAGATTATTACTGTCAGAGTTACCATTATATCAGTAGCCGTGATGTGTTCACACAGTGTTAGAGCGTGGTACAAAAACCTTGGTGAGTGAGAGAGAACAGAGAAACACTGCTGCAGCTGGGAGCGACTGCAGGTGCTGAGGGGGAGGAAGTGATACAGCACAATCACACACACACACACACACACACACACACACACACACACACACACACACACAGTCATACGGCATAAGGTTGAAATATTACATTAATTAATGACAGAGTGTTAACGAAGACTGGCTGTGTACATCGATTCTTAAACGCTGCAACATCAGCAGCACAGTCAACAACCTGAGAGCTACAACAACCACACAAAGTCTGACCAGTCCTGCCTTCTGCAAATCCTTAAGGTTGTTAACTTTCCCAAAGAAGAGAAAGAATATAAAAATATTAAAATATATATATAAAAAAATAAATAAAACATCCAGAGGTTAAATTAGCTCTGCCCACATTTTAAAGGAGTCCAGTTGAAAGTTCAATTCAATTCAATTCAATTTTATTTATACAGCGCTTTTAACAATTGACATTGTCGCAAAGCAGCTTTACACAATAAAAAGAAGTAAGTTTTTATGCAATGTGTATGAATCAAAATGATAAGATTGTCCCTGATGAGCAAGCCGAGGGCGACGGTGGCAAGGAAAAACTCCTGAGATGGTAATAGGAAGAAACCTTGAGAGGAACCAGACTCAACAGGGAACCCATCCTCATCTGGGTGATAACGGAGAGCAGAGAATGATCAGCATAATAATGTGTACTGGAAGTTCAGTGTAACAGGAGATGTGTTAAAATTTAAATTAAAAGGAGTCCAGTTTGTTCCCGGAGGCTCAGGTAGACTGTAGGAGATTCCAGTCCTGAGCTATCGAACAACTGAAGTCACAGGTCCCCAGAGCATCAATCGATGATAGGACAGTCTTCATGGAAACCATCCCCAGCCACCAAGCGCATCCAGGCAGACCACACGGGGCATCCAAGTCTGAAATCGTACTCAACACTGGAGATTTTACTGTGTAAACAGGCATTAAACAGGACTGTCACTGCTGCCCCGGTGACGGGCAAAAATAGCTGAGTATCTAAATATATAAGCTCAAACTGGTCATTTTATTTAAATTCACATGACATGTAGAATGATGTCATGACCAGTAACCTGTCGCAGCTGGAGAGAGAGAGAGCTGATTGGCTGAGCTCTCTCAGAGGGGAGGGATGAGAGGTACATAGTGCTCCCACATTAATCACGGTTCTACAGCCAGTCAGGGGCGTCTGTGAGCTCGCGCAACGGAGGGAGCGGATAGCACTGTCCTCCGAGTGTGTTACTCCGCCCCCAACGGTGCGCGAGCGAGTAGTTCAAAAAGATGCGGTCGGCTGGTTCGGAGGAAACACGTGATAGTCTTCGGCTGAGTGGTAGTAGTAGCCTTAATGTGGGAGCCCCCTAGTGACGGGGAGGAATTGGACACGACTAAATTAGGGAGAAAATCGGGGAAAAAAAATCCTGGAGCGAAATACCCACAAAGACACAGAAGAATACACAGTCCTGTACAGCATAGAGAAAAGTATGCTGATCATCTTATGCACATAAATAACAATGGAGCGTATTTGTGACTTCATTTTAAAGTCCAGGACACAACAGAGGGCAATGCAACACATGGGAAGTGCTTACGAAGCATACAATGCCATTTTTTTGTCTTTGCAGGTGTAGCCTCTCATGTATCGCCAAGCAGCTTATTGCATAGATCTAATGACCCAGGCCATTTGCTCTAAAGCTGGTAGTTATTGACTGATCGCAGGTCATTTGAACAAAAATAGATACTGCAGTGCATCAGATCCCAATATTTACAATTATACACAATATTTTCAGTGTGTAAGTAAATGGTTAAAATGTCTAAAGTCCAGTATATTGTATGTGTGTGCATGTGGGGGTGCGGGAGAAATGCGTCGGCCTCACCGGTTTCAATGAATCAGTTCGTCCTGCAAAGCTGTCCTGATGGTGAATAATCCTACTTCTGGAAAATCCTCAACAAAACAAAGTTCACAGTCCAATACAGTGGAAAACATTAACAGAATGGCATCCAGGATTCCCCTCACAAACTTAGTTTGGAGTTCAAGTAAAGTAAACATCCGTGTGTGTGTGTGTGTGTGTGTGTGTGTGTGTGTGTATGTGTGTGTGTGTGTGTGTGTGTGTGTGTGTGTGTGTGTGTGTGTGTGTAAAAGTTCTCCTATCAGAGGTGATTCTTTTCAAAGGTAAAGTGCAGGTCAATTAGTTATATTTTTACTTTATATTTTCTCTGTATCATTTTATATGAATTTTGGGTTGTGGAATGAATCATTGTATTTTTCATTTGTTCTTATGTGGAAATTCGCTCTGAAATGTCGTCCCGCAAGTGATGCCTCGTATTTCTGAGGATGACCCAGTGTTGCCTCTACTGCTCCGCATTTGAGATCGATACAGCGCTGCCTCTGGCGAGAGGCCTACACCAACGATCCAGTGCTGCCTCAGCCGCCCCGCCAACAAAAACAATACAGCACTGTCTCCACCACTTGACTTTGACATTGTGCGTCTACCACCGCTCGACCCCAAGAACGAGCCATTCCAGAACAATCCAGGATTAGCCTCCAGTAAGTTTAGCCTCTAGTCAGATTAGCCGCTAGTGCCTTTCGTTTCTAGTAGGCTTAGCCTCTAGCATGGATTAGCCACTTGTCTGTGTTTAGCCTCTTGTGTGTGTTTGTGTTCCATGTACGTTCAGTTACTAACCTCGTTAGCTACTAATCCTGATAGTTACTAATCTGGTTAGGTCAATCAGGCCCTTCTACAATAACCAGTTTACATACTAATCTCATTAACTACTAACCTGTCCCATCTCTAATCTCTTCCGTCTCAAAATTTATTACAAATCTTTGCTCGTCTTGTGGAACACTCCTAAACCATGTTACTCGCAATCCGAGGTTCCGCTGTATATATACAGTCGTTTTGAGAAGTTTTGAGAATGACACAAATATTACTTTTCACAAAGTTTGCTGCTAAACTCCTTTTAGATCTTTGTTTCAGTTGTTTCTGTGATGTACGTTGTGGGTAACGTTCGGTTTCATAAGGATTATAAGGAATGTTGTGTCCTGGCCTTCACGGAGACCAGGACATTGAATTATTTATCGACGGCTTTGGAGTACCGCTCCGATTGGATCGACAGGCTGAGATAACACGGAAATCTCAGGGCAGTGGGGTATGTCTGTATGTTAACAAAAGATACTGCATTGCTATAACGGTAAGAGAAGGCATCTGTACACCAGACATTGAACTTTTATCAGTGTCATTACCGCCTTTTTACCTCCCACGTGAGTTTCCACAACTTGTTGTTACTTTGGTGTATATTAACCCGAAGGCAAATGTAGCATCTGCATGCGCCACCGTTTTTAATGTAGTGCAGAGACTGCAGATGCTCTCACCTGATGCACTGAATTTCGTGCTTGGTGATTTTAATCATGTTTCATTGAATAAGACACTCACTAATTCTTATCAATATGTGTCCTGTCCGACTATAGGCGGGACAAGAGTCTGGATCTTTGTTATGGCTCTGTAAAGGACGCATATAAGTCATTGCCACTACCTCCCCTTGGCTCAGCCGATCATAACTGTGTTCATCTAATTCCTACATACAAAACTGTTTTAAAAAGGCAAAAAGCACAGACGAAGGACATAATGGATTGGACTACTGAATCTGCACTTTGTGTGCAGGAGTGCTATGATTGTACAGATTGGGACATGTTTAAACAGTCCTGTGGGGATAACTTTGAAATGTTTGTTGATTTTGCATGTTCCTATGCGGCGTTTTGTAGGAATATGATTATTCCATGTAGGCAGGTAAAAATTTACCCGAACAATAAGCCATGGGTAACAAAAACTGTTCAATCCTGCATACTGAAAATTGGAAATCTTTCTGTCAATAATAAAAGTCTTCTAAATCAGAGAGTTAAGTGGTCCAGCGGGCTGATTGGGTGTCATTGGTCATTGGCTGTGTACACTAGGCAGCTAAGGAGAATAACAAATTCAATTGTAGGTGATATCACCCATCCCTTGCATGCAGAGTTCTGTCTTCTTCCTTCCGCTTGCAGGTTTTTGGAGTCAAGCTGTAGAACTAAGCGATCTAAAAATTGTTTCATTCCAGCAGCGATTAGACAGTTTAATAAGATATGGATAGATATTGAAGGGAGAATTGGACACTGAGGAATTGTTTGTGTGTGTGTGTACTTATGTTTAAAGTTTATGGTGCTTGTTTGTTTGTTTGTTTGTTTTATTATGTGTGGTTTGTTTTGTACTGTATGTTTTGTGAATGAGCACTCTTTGACTGCAAATCAATTTTACCTTTGGTACAAATAAAGATACTTGATACCTGCTGCCATTCCTGAGCTCTGCACTGGTGGCACTCCGATCCCGCAGCTGAATCCTCTTTAGGAGACGATCCTGGACTTTCTTGGACGCCCTGAAGCCTTCTTAACAAGAATTGAACCTATATGATGATCCTATAAATTGTTGATTTAGGTGCAATCTTAGTAGCCACAATATCCTTGCCTGTGAAGCCATTTTTATGCAACGCAGTGATGGCTGCACGCATTTCTGTGATGGCTGCACGCATCGAAAAGGGACCTTGGTGGATGTAAGAGATGTAAATGGGGCCGCCACAATGCTAAATTCACAGATAAAACGTCGATAGAAGTTGGCAAAGCCCAAAAAGCGCTGAAGTTCCCGCCTCGACGATGGTGTTGGCCAATCTGTGACGACCCTTACCTTGACTGGATCCATCTGGATGCCTGATGGTGAGATGGCATACCCCAGAAAGGAGGTGGATTCACGGTGAAACTCACATTTTTCAGCCTTGACATAGAGTTTATTCTCCAGCAGACGTTGAAGGACCTGACGCACGTGATGCTTATGTTCCTCTAATGAGCGTGAGTAGATCAGGATGTCATCAAGGTATGCAAACACAAAGACATTGAGAAAGTCTCTAAGAACATCATTAATGAGCGCCTGGAAGACCGCCGGTGCATTAGTTAAACCAAACGGAACCACCAGGTACTCATAATGACCAGTGGGGGTGTTAAATGCGGTCTTCCATTCATCACCTTCTCGTATCCGGACCAGATGGTAAGTGTTTCTTAGGTCTAACTTGGAGAATAGGCGGGCATCCTGGAGTAACTCAAATGCGGTGGACATGAGGGGAAGCGGGTAGCGGTTCTTAATTGTGATTTCATTAAGGCCTCTATAATCGATGCAGGGTCTGAGGGACTTGTCCACAAAGAAAAAGCCCGCCCCTGCAGGGGATGAAAACGGACGGATGATTCCAGTTGAAAGTGACTCAGAGATGTATTGTTCCATGGCTTCTCTCTCGGGACGAGAGAGAGAGTAGAGTCGCCCTTTAGGTGGGGTGGTGCCTGGGAGAAGGTCGATGGCACAGTCGTATGGATGGTGAGGAGGTAATGAGATGGCACGTGACTTGCTGAACACCTGGCGAAGGTTATGGTACTCGGCAGGGACCTTAGAAAGGTCGGGGATCTCCTCCAGAGAGGTGGGTAAGACTCTTCTGGTGGCGGCAGAACGGAGGCATGAGCAGTGGCAAGTAGGCTCCAATCCAGGATGCTTCTTTTTGCCCAGTCGATGTGAGGGTTATGGACCCTTTATGGGAGACCCAGAACTATTGGTGCATGAGCACTCTGAATGATGAGGAACGTGGTGGTCTCAACATGATTACCGGAAAACTGCAGTGTGACTGGAGCAGTGCGGTGGGTGATTGAAGAGAGCTTGCTGCCATCCAGAGCCTGTACGCTAAATGGTTGGTTAAGTGGTGTGTGTGGAATCTTGAGTTGAGAAACCACAACCGAGGAGATAAAATTTTGGTCTGCTCCAGAGTCTACTAGAGCATGCGTGACGTGGGGCCGATTGTCATATATCAGGGTCACAAGAAAGCGGGAACGGAGGTCATGGAAAGGATAGTGTCTAGGGCCCCCCTGTACCCCCAGAACTACCGGGGGGGACTGACCTATTAACGGACAGGTTCGTATGATATTCCCGACCTGACCACAGTAGAAACAAGCACCGTCGTCCTTCCTGCGTTGGCGTTCCTTGGGAGAGATGTGTGTCCGGTAGACCTGCATAGGTTCTGAGGGGAGCTCAGGTGGGGCTGGATGGGTACATGGAGTACCTGACAATGCTCCTTTTGCCGGGTTCGTTTGCGGGCATCAATATTCGTTGCCAGGTCAATGAGTCCCTGAAGGTTGGAGGGGAGCTCTCGGGCTTCTAACTCATCCTTAACTGGATCCGCAAGTCCGTGGAGGAAGGTATCAAAAAGTGCCTGATCATCCCAACCACAGGAGGGAGCTAGAGTGCGGAAATCAATGGCATAGTCAGACACAGATCGAGATCCCTGGCATAGTTCTAGTATGTGAGCTGCCGCCTGACGTCCTGTGAATGAACGATCGAAAACCTTTCTCATTTTGTCTGTGAATGTCTTGTATGTGTAGCAGCAGGGTACGTGGGCACGTGGGCATCCCATAAGGCTGTTCCCCATTCTCTCGCTTTTCCAGAGAGGAGAGTGATTATGTAGGCGACCTTGGAACGTTCAGTGGGGAAGGAGGAGGCCTGTAGCTCAAGCACAAGGGAGCACTGAGACAAAAATGAGCGGCAAGTAGACGGGTTTCCATCATAAGTAGGCGGTGCTGGGAGGCGTGGTTCATGACTGACAGAATACACAGGAGGAGGAGCCTGGGGAATGGGAGCGGTGGGTGGTTGTGCAACATCAGACTTTATTTGTAAGGTGAGAGCAGTTAAAGCCTCTGTTACCTTATGAAGAGTGTTAGTTATCTGCTGTATATCCTGCTGGTGAGTACCCAGGAGCGCCCCCTGTTTCTCTAGTGCCCCTCTTAGTTGTGCTGCCTCTGCTGGATCCATTAATGGCCAGATTATACTGTCACGGGGGGCGTGGCGGTGGAGGATCCAAGTGCAGAACGAGCGTTTGTAGAGAGTGAGTGCAGCGCTTTTAATCAATGAGATCCGTGAATGCGGAAGTGCCGTGAGGAGCGCTCGTTGTTTGTCCGAATAGAGTCCGCGTCGGGAATGCGGAAGTGGTGAGTGAGCGCTTGCTGTTTCTCTGAATGAAGCCCACGTCGGGAATGCGGAAGTGCTGTGAGGAGTGCTCGCTGTTTCTCCGAATGGAGTCCGCGTCGGGAATGCGGAAGTGCCGTGAGGAGTGCTCGCTGTTTCTCCGAATGGAGTCCGCGTCGGGAATGCGGAAGTGGTGAGTGAGCGCTTGCTGTTTCTCTGAATGATCTCTGCGGCAGAAATTCCGAAGCGCGGATTTCGTGAGAAGTAGCTCGTGGATGAAGAACTGGCCGAGGTCAGTAGTCGTGAGTGGAGGAAAGTCCGTAATCAAAAGTCGTGGTCGAAAAACAAATCCGAATGTCAGCAACAGTAAATCCGGACGGTCAGGAAATCCGTAACGTGAGGCAGAGTCGTGGTCGTGGAAACAAAACGTGATCGAGATCCGAAAGGTCAAGGCAGAACGAACCGCTGGAATACTGGGCATGGATAGCACACAATAATCTGGCAGAGAACTGTTGTCTGGAGGAGTGTTAAATAGAGACCTGTGATGATCTAGGATTTAGAACAGGTGTGTTTGGAGAGATGAATGAGGCAGTGAAAAGCAAGGAGTGGGATGGAACATGGAGCCGGAGTGTGCAGGTGTTCATGACCTTACTTGAGATGTGGGCGTGACCTGGCGTGCCGTGACAGTTTCTTTGCAGGTCACCATGGTTAACAATGAAAGAACAATGATTTCAAGCATCACCCTCCTTTTAACATGTCAAGTCTGCCATTCTAACCCAATCAGCCTGACATAATGATCTCTAGCCTTGTGCTCGTCAACATTCTCACCTGAGT
Source organism: Clarias magur (assembly GCA_013621035.1). Taxonomy (NCBI): domain Eukaryota; kingdom Metazoa; phylum Chordata; class Actinopteri; order Siluriformes; family Clariidae; genus Clarias; species Clarias magur. Next base: position 89,288 of record QNUK01001140.1, read on the forward strand.
TAACAAGACGATTACTGAAATGATCTCAGCAGCTCCTTTAATGACAGCAGTGAAATGCAGTAGAAAGTTTTTTTCGGGATTAAGTTAATTTTCATGGCAAAGAAGGACTATGCAATTCATCTGATCACTCTTCATAACATTCTGGAGTATTTGCAAATTGCTATTATAAAAACTTAAGCAGCAACTTTTCCAATTTCCAATATTAATGTAATTCTCAAAACTATATAAATATGCCTTTCTCTTAACCATCTTTCATCTTTTGATTTTGTTTTAATTCATTTCACTCCTTCATTCTGTACTGTATGTGTTACGTAGAAAATGTTTATGATCCATATGTAAAGCAACCTTGAGCTTGAAATGGTGTAAATCTGTAAATCTGTAAATCTTTAATAAAGAAGCGAAGCTTTCCAGTAAAGAATTAATGAGAATTACACCATAACGTTTAAGAGAAGTGAAATGTAGAGCATCAGAATGGTCGATGTGGATCCTGAGTGCAGAGGAAGTCTGGGAGAGAGCGCGTAAAAGAGAGAGAGAGAGAGAGATCCACTTATATCTGGCTCCTGAAACATTAAAGTGAAAACCAGCAGATCAGGCATTTCCCCCATTACAGACACAGACATACGTAGCTGCAGCGCGAGTCGATGCTGTAAAGTCACTGCCTGACACAATCAATAAGAAAAGTGATCCTGTTTCCAGTCCTGAATGGTAATTGTACAAAAGCATATAATTTTGTTCTTCCTGGTAGGAAATATTTTCATGTCTCTTTATTAACATGCATACTGAATACAGTACACACAAACCGATCACTTTGTGAAGAGATTTCTGATGATGACCCCTAACACTGGACATTAAGAGGTGTGTGTGTGTGTGTGTGTGTGTGTGTGTGTGTGTGTGTGTGTGTGTGTGTGTGTGTGTGTGTGTGTGTGTGTGTGTGTGTGTGTGTGTGTGTGCTCCATCCGTACTGTTCAACCCAGTGGTGTGGTGATGGAGCTCATGCACTGAAGCACAAAGGTTCCTGGTTTGGGCATCACTAGGAGCTGCCTATTCAAAGTGTGCTGATCACAATCACACTGTTCCTGTAACCACTTCCTATACCCAGTTTGCTTTATCTGAAGCTTTTTTTTTCATTTTTACCCTTGTGTCTTTGTCAACTTAGTTAGTTTTGACCTTGTTATTGGACATTGGGGTTAATCATTTATTTGTAATTTATTACAGTAGTTTAAAAAAACTTGATTTAGGACTATCATTTGCAGCCATCTCCAACTGCCAAAGCCTAACAGATTTTATATTAAAACATTACAAGTATTTCTGTAGTACAAGTGCAGGCATTCACATAATCACTGATGGCTAAAGGGCTAAAACACACAACATGAATTGATTAAATCAGTCAATCAATCAGCTCACACGCTCCAGGACCAGAAGGGTGTTTTGAGTTAATTAGCTGATTAAAGAGTGACAATAAGAGTCTCCAAACTTGAACTTTTTTTACAATATTGGTTATGAACCACCACTAGAGGGCACTATTTTTTCTTGTAGTTTTTTTTTAGTTCAGTTTCCCAGAAGGCACCTCGGTCAGGTGATGAGAGTGCTCACCTGAACCGAGGTGGCTCATTAAAGATTCTATAAATAGCAGGTTGTTCTGGGAAACTGGGTCAAGCATTGCTGGTGTGTTTGATTGAATGAATGTTTAAATGTAAATATACCCTTGTCAAGTGGGCATTCCTTTTTGGTTTTGTTTAAGTTCTTTGAGTTTTATATTTCAGTTATATGATTTAACCTTTGTTTTCAAGAGGGCTCTATTCTTAGTTTTCTTTATATACTTTGTGCTGATGGATTCATGGAGCTGTCTTGTTCAGTGTTTAGTTAGACTGTGTCTTCTTGACAAGGTTCTGTGGTTCTAGTGGTTCTGGTCGCTAGAAGGTTACCCGCTAGTTTGGAATAGCCTCATGTGTGCCTTGCCTCTTGTGTTCTGGTTCTCTAGTAGGTCAGTACTAACCCGGTTATCCACTAATACTATTAGATACTAACTTGGTTAAGTCATCATTCTTTATATCAATATTCTGTGTAGCTACTAATCCAACTAACCACTAACCCATCCCCGTCTCCAGCCCTGTCTTGCCCTGTCTCTAGTATCTGTGCCCCTGGTCCTGTCTCATCTCAAGCCCTGTCTGGTCCTGTCTCTAGTCTGTGTCCCGTCTCGTCCAGTCTCTGTGTCCCTTTGTGTCTTTAGTTAGCTCCAGCTCTATGTTTTCCTGTGTCAGCTCTCAGTTCCTTGTCAGCTCCTGGTTTCCTGTTTCAGCTCTTAATTCCCGTGTCTGGTGCTAAGAGCATGTTTGCCCTGAGCCCTAGTTATAGTTTGAGTTTGTTGTTTTGGTTTCTTTGTTTGTTTCAATGTTTGTGTTGCAAATAAAATACTTTTTCTGTTTAAAAACCCCTCTGCATTTGTGCCTGCCCTATATGCCCACTGCAACTACATCAGCCGGTCTGGCCTGTAGTAACAGCCAGACTGTGACAATATTAAAATTTTACTGAATTTTAGGTCTTCATTTGCTGTAATCCATGATCATCAAAATTAAGGGGACCATCAGATCTAATGCTGTTACAATTAGATCAACTGAGGTCAATTCAGTGACACTAAGGACACAATTATTCTTAATTATAGTATTTACCAGTTTTTAAACACCAGAAAATGGGATGACACAAGACAAATCAACAAAGTCATCTATGTATGTAGGAGGCACATTAGATACTCAAACTTCAGAAGGAGTGAAGCAATTGTCTTCAAAATTGTAAATGATTTTGCATTTGGCCATCTCTATCTAGTGATTGTCCTGTGGCCTGTTATTAAATGAACATGATTCAGTCTCTTTTATGACCTTAAAACATCTGCAAGTGGAAGAGACAGCAGCTCATACAATCAGCAGCACCAAGGCGTGTGTGTGGTGTGTTATATTTGTGTTATGGGTTGTGTTAAATGTACCACACTTTGATTATAACCATTTAATGTCTCAGAAATCAATAAAATACATCAAAGAACTCTGAGCTTTTAGTCTACATATTAATCCTGGCTTAAGGAGAGAGCAGTGAGGTGTAAGTGAGATTTGCATGAACAGGACTGAATAGTTTCATTTCTCCCAGAATAGAACAGAAACTTCACCAGATGTTCAACTTCCACAACACACAGCACTGAATCTACAGCTAATCCCAGTCTCTCATCACACTGATCATCACTATTAACTGGAATAAAAGAAGAGACAACGTCCAAAACTCAGCTTTATTTCAGCAAAAACTACAGGAAGAGCAACAGGACAGTGAAGAGAGTAAAGACAGAAATGTCAGCATTGTGTAGAATTGAAACTCTATTGTAGATGATTTAGAACAGAGAAACACTGCTGCAGCTGGGAGCGACTGCAGGTGCTGAGGGGGAGGAAGTGATACAGCACAATCACACACACACACACACACACACACACACACACACACACACACACACACACACACACACACTATTCATTGTAATACCCATTACACTGACACACCATCGATGAATGAGCATCATTACATCATCATCCACATCATCCTGCTTTTTTTGTTTCTATTTTTTTTTTCAAGTAAATTATTTAGTAACATGATCATAAATTCTGTACCCAGCCACATAGTAACTTCTTTTCCTGCAGAAACAAAAACCTATAATATCCACAGGACTCCTGATACAGCAGGTATCTCAGCATCTCAGTGGGATTCGAGCTGGTTTCAGTGGACGTGGATTATGGGACAGAATTTGTAGAACTCACATGAATAAGCACAGGTTCAGTCACAACTCCTGCTGGTCTGACAGAAACTGCACAGCAGGTTTTCTCACATTTATTCATAGTTATTTTATTTATTCAACAATAACTTCTTTCATTTGTTGACTTTAAATTTGGATCCTTATTGTCTGGGTGACTGGGGACGGTTCCACTTCACCATGAAGACGGTCCTGGCCTCGGCTGATACTGACAGCTGTTCTCTGAGGACGTGTGACTGCAGTCGCTCGATATTCAGAACTGGATTTCTTACACGTCTACCTGAGCCTCCAATAACAAACTGGACTCCATTTTAACTTAAAGACATCAACTGTTATACTGAACTTCCAGCGTCCTAACACACAGTATGACTTCAGCTCAATCCCTGCTACCCGTTATCACCCCAGTGAGGATGGGTTCCCTGTTGAGACTGGTTCCTCTCAAAGTTTCCTCCTATTGCCATCTCAGGAAGTTTTTCCCTTCCACCTGCCACCCGCCGTCGCCCTCGGCTTACTCATTCATGCACATTCACATTTCATACAAACTTCTATAATTTCTTTTGATTGTGTGAAGCTGCTTCGTGACAATGACAATTCATAAAACAGCTATACAAATAAAGTTTAAATTAATTTAATTAATGAGCAAGTTAAAGGTAACAGTACCAACAAAAATACTCCCTGAGACAACATGAGGAGAAAACCTTGACAGTTTTAAGTTTAAGAGATTTATGACTCTTGGTTCAAACATATCTGTACAAGTCTGCTCCTCACTTTTTAAAGTCTTATTCACTACCAGTGTCATTCAATAATAATTATAATAATAATAATACAGATCTGGCTATTAAGAACGCACGTTTCTTGAAAAGGGATCTTGCGCGCTTCCGCGGCAGCTCGCGGGAAGCAGCTGCCACGAAGGAGCTCAAAGGAGCAGACTTGTTCATTACCTGTAGGGGGCAGTTGTGTTTCAGTCTGAAGTATTGTGTGTCTACTGAAGCCAAACATGCGTTCTCTCTCTAACCCTAACCTACGCGCCCATTGATAACAAGCGACAGAACTCATGAACGTGTCGAGCTCAAACTTTAAATACTGATACGTATTTATTCTTCACTTTCTTCTCAATGATGATTCTTCTGTGACTGCGCTTTCTCCATTCAGTATTATTATCATTAGTAGTTGTAGTGAAAGTTACCACTGATTAACTATCTCTGCAGTAGTTACAACAGCGGATGAATTTCACTTGGGCTATTTCTAACAGGCAATCTACTAAATAATAATAAATAGATAAAATAACCAGCACTTTAACATTTAACCCAGCAGTTTTAAGAGTGTAACATAAAAAATATTCCACTTGTAAAATAGCATAGGTGAAATCATAGGTTGTGTAAAAACAATACAACAAAGCTTATGGTAAATAAATTCTCAGACCTATTTACAGTAAGTGGAATTTTACGGGGTTGTCACTGAACGATTTACCCTGACAAAGAGAAATATAAGAATAGTGCCAGCTGGCACACCTTAAATAATAATTCAGCATCTATTTAGAGTCTAAATATTTTTTTTAAACTTGTGCTACTGTTGTTTACTTACAATATTTGTTAATAAATTTTTTTATTTAAATGAGCCTTGGGCCTATTTCCTACTGTACTGTACGTAGTGTAATCAGAGCTCTACCACCCGTTCGAGTGTAATTCATAAATGATGTTTATAATAATGAAATGAGATGCCCTAAATTGTGCTTTAAAATTTAATATCTACAATTAATTTCAACCCCACGGCTCGCAGTTTCACTTTACAAAGGGCAGCGTTTTGATCAAAAGGTGATAAACGCATGCGATTTATCGATTCAAATGCAGACATACTGCATTGATGGATGGATGTTGTTGATAAATAAATATTTTAAATGAAAATTAAATAAATAACTGTCCATCTTTTTTTGTGTTTATCTTTTCGGTTTATTATAAACTTCTGCAGCACTTCATATAATAAATAGTTTTAAATTGTCATGCACACTCATAACACGACCGGCACTAGGACCCGGAAGTAATACGGTCGGGTTTCAGGAAGCATAAAAGGAAACAAGATGACGCCTCACATTGCTCAGTCATTGAGTTATGCCCATGCTATCGCCGACGCCTCGCTCGTCCAAACGTGAGTACTCACTTTCTTGGGTTATCGCTTCTGATTGGGTGTGTGTATTTAGAACGCGGGTTTATTTGTGTAAACTCTTGCTCTCGCTTCGGGAGAGTTCTAAGAATAACTAGCGTGGTTATCCTGCCTGCTCGCGCTACTTCCGCGTTTGGGTTTACCATCCACGCTACAGGGCTAACTGCTAGTCTTCTGCTTCATCTCCGGTTAGTCCGTGACAGAATGACTGAGCCACCGGCAGTAAACCCAGCCGAGTTTGCTCACCTCTGCGATGTGGTTGACCGGCATGCTAAGCTGATCGATCAGCTCCGTGGTGAAGTCGCATCGCTCCGCACGGAGCTCCAGGGCGTCGCGGCCTTGCGCCGCGAGGTGGCGGAGCTGCGACAGGAGAATGCGATCCTCCGCGGGGCGGCCGCTCAGCCGGCTGTGGCCACGCCCATTGCAGCGGCTGCTGCGCCGCCAACTCCCTCTCCACCTTCTGATGTTTTCTTATCTTTACCGGATAAATGGAATGGCACGGATGGGAAGTGCAGTGTTTTTCTAACTGCATTGGATCTTGTGTTTGAGTTTAATTCCACCAGATACTCCACAGACCGACTGCGCATTGCTCTTCTCGTTCCGTTGCTATCCGGGCAGGCAGCTGAGTGGGCCACGGCGGTTCTTCGTTCAGACTCAGACGTCGCCTACTCCTACACAGAATTCACCCGCCAACTTAAACTCACCTTTGAACATCCGGCTGCTGAGGTGGAGACCGACTCTAAACTATACCATCTAAAGCAGGGAGGGTCGTCCGTGAGTCGCTACACCGCGGAGTTTCGCACTCTCGCCGTACAGACCGACTGGGGAGACTCCGCACTCCGGACGGCCTACTACGAGGGACTGGCTTCACGGATAAAAGACGAGCTCGCCGGACGAGAGCTCCCAGCGACCTTGGAGGGCTTAATTCAACTCGCCCTCCAGATCGACCAACGTCTGCTCGTTCGCCCCAAGCCAGCTCCTCGTACCCTGCCACCCATCATGACAGCACTACCTCACACCACGCCCTTCCTCTCCCGCTCTCCAGTTCCAGAAGTCCACGCCTCATTCACTGCAGCACCCACCAGAACCGTCGGTACTCCCCCTCCCGCCGTGGTTGACACAGGAGCCGGGGAACCCATGCAATTAGGGCGCGCCTCCTTAACCGCTGCAGAACGGGAACGCCGCTTCAGAGAGGGGCTCTGCGCGTATTGTGGATCCTCAGCACATCATCGAGCCATCTGTCCTCTGCGGCCGGGAAACGCGCAGCCCCGGTGAGAAATGGGAGGAACTCACCGGGTCCCATGTCCCTCTCCACCACCCTGACTAGTGATTCCCGTCTCACGGTAAAAGTACATCTCCAATTTGGCCACAAACGGGTCGGAAGTACCGCGTTCGTCGACTCCGGGGCAGCAGGTAACTTCATTGACTCTTCCTATGCCAAAAAATTGGGGATAAAGATCGAGGTGTTATCCCAGCCCGTAACCATTACATCAGTCGACGGTCGGCCTCTTTCCTCCAGCCCCATCTCCTTTCAAACCCAACCGATCACCCTCACCATCAACCAGCACCGAGAACAGATTCAGTTTCACACCACCACCATTTCATCACCACCCATCATCCTCGGACACCCTTGGCTGCTGCAACATGACCCGCTCATATCCTGGACCCAAAGCCGGATCCTACAATGGGGGCCGACCTGCACCGAACTCTGCCTACGGGCCGAGGCTGGGACGTGCTCTAGGGAGTCCGAGGCCCCCGATGTCGACACAGATAAAATCCCGCTAGACTACCGGGACCTGGCTGAAGTCTTTTGTAAGAGACGCGCTACCCACCTACCTCCTCATCACTCATACGACCTGGCGATCGATCTTCAGCCAGGTGCGACACCACCCCGCGGCCACCTCTATTCATTATCCAACACCGAGATGCAGGCGATGGAGGAGTATGTTTCCAGCGGACTTCGCCATGGTACCATCCGGCCCTCCTCCTCACCTGCCGCTGCGGGGTTCTTCTTCGTGAAAAAACGCGATGGTAGTCTGCGTCCCTGTGTCGATTACCGGGGGCTCAATAATATCACCATAAAAAACCGACATCCACTGCCTCTTACCAACTCTGCCCTGGACGCCCTCTCTGGTGCCACCATCTTCACTAAGTTGGGCCTCCGGAGCGCCTACAACTTGGTGCGCATCAGAGAGGGCGATGAGTGGAAGACGGCCTTCATCACCCCTACAGGACACTACGAAAGTCTGGTCATCCCGTTTGGTCTCTGCAACGCCCCTGCCGCTTTCCAACAATTCATCAATGGCGTTCTCAGAGACATGTTAGGCCGTTGGGTGTTCGTCTACCTTGACGACATCCTCATCTACTCCCGAACTGTCTTGAACATATCCAGCACGTCAGGCGGTTCTGAGATTGCTCGCCCACCAGCTGTACTGTAAGTTGGAGAAGTCGCTTTCCACGAGCGCTCCACCACGTTCCTGGGTTTTGTCATCTCGCCCCAGGGTGTGGCCATGGACCACAGAAACTGGAAGTTGTGAGTCATTGGCCCCTACCCAAGACTCTTAAACAGCTCCAGAGATTTCTCGGGTTTGCCAATTCTATCGCCGCTTTATCCGGGACTACAGTACCGTTGCAGCGCCACTAACCGCTCTGACCCGCCCATCATCTCACCCTTCAACCTCACCCCAACTGCCGTCTCTGCCTTCCATGAGCTCTGTCGCCGCTTCACCACTGCTCCCATCCTCCTTCACCCGGATGCTGACAAACCATTCGTTGTGGAGGGCGACGCTTCGGATGTGGGCGCCGGGGCTGTTCTCTCCCAGTGAGGTCCAGACCAAAAACTGCACCCCTGCAGTTTTTTCTCCAAGAAATTTGACGCCACTCAGCAGCGATACGGAGTAGGGGACCGCGAGCTGCTGGCCATAAAGTGGGCCTTGGAGGAATGGCGACACTGGCTCCAGGGCGCCAGAGAGCCGTTCATTGTCTGGACCGACCACCAAAACCTCATCACAATCCGCACCTTAAGACAGCTGAACCCCAGACAGGCGCGGTGGGCACTATTCTTCGAGAATTATAATTTCCACCTGTCATACCGCCCGGGGTCCAAGAACACCAAAGCCGACGCCCTCTCCCGACAACACGAGGAAGACGTCCCCCGGGCGGACCCCGCGCCTGTACTGCCACCCACCAAGATCCTCGCACCGCTCAGGTGGAACCTGGAAACGAGGGTTCGCCAGGCACAAGCTACGGAGACCGAACCAGCAGGTGTGCCGCCTGGCCGACTCTATGTCCCCAATGCCATCAGGGCCGAAGTACTCCAGTGGGGACACGCCTCCCCCCTTTCGGGACATCCCGGGAAACGGCGGACCCTACTGTTTATACAACGTGCTTTCTGGTGGCCCAGCATGAAAAAAGACGTAGACGAGTTCGTCCAGGCGTGCCCAGTGTGTGCCAGGTCCAAGGACAGCAACAGACCATCGCCCGGGGAACTTCAACCACTCCCGGTTCCCCGCCGACCCTGGACACACATTGCCGTTGATTTCATCACGGGCCTGCCGGTTTCTGAAGGAAGGGACACCATCCTCACCATCGTCGACCGGTTCTCCAAAGCTGTTCACCTGGTGGCCCTCTCCGGTCTCCCGTCAGCTAAAAGGACAGCCGAGCTGATATTAGAGCACGTAGTCCACCTGCATGGGTTCCCAAAGGACATCGTCTCGGACAGGGGGCCCCAGTTCACGTCCCGGTTCTGGAAGGCCTTCTGCCGTCTGATCAATTCCACCTGCAGTCTGTCCTCCGGTTACCATCCACAGACTAACGGTCAGACGGAGCGAACCAACCAACAACTGGAGCGCTACCTGAGATGCTTCATTGCTGATCGCCAGTGCTCCTGGGCCCGCTACCTCATTTGGGCTGAACTGTCCCACAACCTCCACCTATCTTCTGCCACCAACCTAAGCCCATTTGAGGTATGCTACGGCTTCCAACCTCCGATGTTCGACCATCAAGAACCGGAGGTGGAGGTGCCGTCGGCCCAACAGTTGGTTCGCCGGTGTCGACGGCTTTGGAGACAAGCAAACCACGCCATTCAAAAGGCCAACCGTCGTTACACTCTGCAACATCGCCGTCGACACCCACCGGGACGAATGTACCAAGTAGGTGATAAGGTATGGCTATCGACCAAAAACCTACACCTGCAAACTGAGTCAAGAAAGCTGTCACCTAGATTCATCGGACCATACCGCATCAACCTCCGGATTAACCCTGTCACCTACCGGCTCCAGCTGCCTGCGGCGCTCCGGATCCATCCGGTATTCCACACCTCCCAGCTCAAACCCTTCATCACCTCACCTATGGTTCCACCCACCCACCCTGCTCCTCCTCCCGTATGATTGAGGGTGGTCCCGCCTACACCGTTCGCCGGATCCTTGACTCACGTCCTCGGGGCAGAGGGCTCCAGTACCTGGTGGATTGGGAAGGTTACGGTCCCGAGGAGCGATCTTGGATTCCGGCTCGGTTTGTCTTAGACCCCGAACTCATCCGGGACTACCGTCGTCGGGTATCCTCCACCCCAGGACCGTCGAGAGTCGGTCCTGGACGGGGGGGTACTGTCATGCACACTCGTAACACGACCGGCACTAGGACCCGGAAGTAATACGGTCGGGTTTCAGGAAGCATAAAAGGAAACAAGATGACGCCTCACATTGCTCAGTCATTGAGTTATGCCCATGCTATCGCCGACGCCTCGCTCGTCCAAACGTGAGTACTCACTTTCTTGGGTTATCGCTTCTGATTGGGTGTGTGTATTTAGAACGCGGGTTTATTTGTGTAAACTCTTGCTCTCGCTTCGGGAGAGTTCTAAGAATAACTAGCGTGGTTATCCTGCCTGCTCGCGCTACTTCCGCGTTTGGGTTTACCATCCACGCTACAGGGCTAACTGCTAGTCTTCTGCTTCATCTCCGGTTAGTCCGTGACATAAATGGTAGTAAACGTACCATTTGGTCATGTACCAATCTGCATCAAACTGAATCTCTCTGAGTAAGTAAGCATAATAATAAATAATGAATCATCATAGTGTCAGCCCATGGGTGAACATGACCAAATTACTGCATAAACACTGGAACACGAGGATTTAATAATTTAATTAAACACGAATATCCTTAATGTGTTAAAATGTTAGATTTTTATTTAAAAGCCCAAGGTTCTGTAATATTCCACTGTCATTCATATTGCCGCTGTTTTAGAGCCCTTTACTAAAGCATTCGCTAGTTATCAAGTTGATATACAGGTCAATCGTGAATTACACTCAAAGTATCAACTCCAACTATGAAGTCTGATTTAATTTGCTGGGGAAATAAAATTTAGGCAGAGACGTCCGCACTGTCTTGTTAATTCATCTAAAACCCCCTACAGTATTCGCCAACAGCGCACCCAGTTTGATAAATTCACACCTATCTTGAATGAAAGGTGAGAAGAGATTCAGCAGAATCTTCTGACACCGTGCTTGCTCTGAAGGACTATATTCGACAAGAATATAGAGAATAAGATTTGTATTTCTAATAAGACAGTTAATGAAATAATACAATTATATCAAATAAGAACTTTATCAAAACCAGACCAAATTTCTCATTCACAGCTGAAGTAGTTAAACATGCTTATACTGTAGATACGTAGGTTATATTTTAAAAGTACAACTGCAAGTAAATTACAAACTGCATGTAATGTAAAATATGAATAGAACAGTATTAGACACATATATGATATGGGAGTATATAGACAATGAAAAAGCTATTTACACATGAGTGCTCAAATGTAAAGCAAACACAATTATTAATTTTTTGTGTATATTTAACTTCATTCAACCGCCCATTATTATTTTCTGTTCGAATTTAAAGATGCACGCGTGTGCAAAAGACGAAGTAAAACAAAAAATACAAAAGTGTATAATTTTTATTAAAAGTTAGCCTAAAACAATATTGTCTCCAATGCTGAAGCAAAGATGATTTTGTTTTTGTTTTAGTCTTCTCGCTGAATACAGCGCGCTTTGAGGTGAACACATGCAGACCCCCAGTTACTGTAATCCCTCTTCTCACCTTTGATTCACAATAGGTGTGAAGTTATCAAACCGGTTTCACTGATGGGGGAATTGGCAGAATTGAGGGGTTTGAAAAAAATTAACAAGACCGAACAGACGTCTCTGTCTAAAATGTATTTCTCCATCACGTTGTACTGGAGCTCAGAACATCTTATTTCCTTGTTTTAATCTGTAATATTGTGAAATAATAAGTGAAATGTATTCGGCGTATATGCTTAAATATTTCTTTTTATTTATGGACATGTGTATTGTGTTTGATCTGGATTATTGCGAGACGCAATGACTTTCTGCCATTTTTATCGATAAATCAAACGGGTTTATCAGCCTTTTGATCAAAACGCTGCCTTTTGTAAAGTGAAAGTTTACGGACAAATCGGGGTTCACGCACGCCGATGAACAGCTTGATTTCAGTCATAAATTCACATAAAATCCATCATTCCAGCTATTATTTCCAGCCATTTTCAAATAATGGATGAAATGCTGAACACAAACAGCAAGAAAACATTATGTTTATTATTATAAGCCCGAAGCACTTTGTGTGCATATTGTAATAAGGACGGACTCACACACAAGATGATACGTTTAAAAGATGAGCAATCGTTTATTTACAAGGAGTGCGGAAATGGCAGCGTAATGAAAAGTAGTGAAGGTTATGGCAGTTCTTTATTGAAGTGTTACTTTCCTGAAGCAAAGGTGGTTGATGACTGGTGATGATTAGAAGGAGAGCACACACCACGGAGCAGTGGGGATGAAGCCGAGGAAGCTTGACTTAGATACCTTCTAGGAAAACAGAGAATACAGGTCAGTAATGCAGAGGATATACACGTCTTACAAGTGATCTTGGAGATTCGGTCCACTTTCGTTAAACGAGCCCGGACACTGAGTGCAGCACTGTGTGCTTTTATGGCCGTGTGTTGATTAACCTCAGGTGATACTGATTAATACTCCGGTGATAAAGGGCGCTGTGTTTGGCTGGTGGTGTCGGAGCCTGGCCCGACTGTGACATTACCCCCTCCTCCACGACCCGCTCCTGAGGGTTGACCCCTCCGCCGTCGTCGAGGCCTACCTCGTCCTCTAGGGCCCGGACAGTCTGGATGCAAGTTGTGGAATTCTTCTAGTAGATTGGGGTCCAGAACAGCATCCCGAGGCACCCAGGATCTTTCCTCTGGACTGTAACCCTCCCAATCTACTAGATACTAAATGTCCCGGACCTGATAGGTGGTGCCTTCATCCACGATGATCGGAGGAGGGATCTTGGTATCTCTTCAATAACGAAACATGAAAGGTGGGATGGATGCGGTACTGTGGTGTAAGTTGGAGTTTATAGGGACCAACATACCTGGGGTTGAGCTTTTTACAGGACTGACGCAGACGCATGTCCCGAGTCGAAAGCCATACCTTATCTCCTGGATGATATGTTGGAGCGGTGGATCGACGTTTGTCGGCATAGTTTTTGTGTCTGCATACAGCCCTCTGTAGGTGGTGGTGAGCTTCTTCCCAGACTCTCTCGCTCTCCCGGAACCAGCAGTCCACCGTCGGGAGGTCTGATGGTTCTCCGTTCCAAGGGAACAATGGAGGTTGGTATCCTAGGATACACTGGAAGGGAGTGAGACCCGTTGTAGGTTGACGCAATGAATTTTGTGCATACTCGGCCCATCCTAGGAACTGGTTCCAAGAGTTCTGATGGCCATGGCAGAAAGTGCGGAGAAACCGGCCGATTTCTTGGATTTTGCGTTCCGTTTGCCCATTTGTCTGTGGATGGTATCCTGATGACAGACTGACGGTCACACCTAGGAGTATGAAGAATCTTTGCCAAACCCGCGAGATGAATTGGGGACCTCGGTCTGATACGATGTCCTCTGGGATGCCAAAGTAGCGGAAGACCTTATTAAAAAGGAGTTCTGCAGTCTCCATTGCAGTTGGTAAGCCCCGGAGAGAGACTAACCGACACCCCTTTGAGAACCGATCTACGATGACCAGTATGCAGGTGCGTCCATCTGATTCGGGAAGGTCAGTCATGAAGTCTACCCTTAGGTGTGACCAGGGGCATTGAGGGATGGGCAGTGGCATGATTTTTCCTGATTTTTCCTGGATTTTTCCTGCAGGGTCTTCGCCATGGCACATTCTGGACATCCCTGAACATATCGTCTAATGTCCCTCTACATATTTGGCCACCAGAAGCACTCCTGCATGAGTGAGCGAGTTCGGTTGATCCCTGGGTGTCCGGTGCCCAATGAAGTATGTGTAGAATGGATAAGGAAATTACGATCTCGGTCCAGGACAAATCTGCGATTAGGTGAACAATCTCGGGGAGTCGTTGGGGCTGGTTCTACAATGGCTGTCGAGTATTCCCACTGGATGGGATTGACGAATAGACTTTCTGGAAGGATGGGTGCTGGTTCCTCAATAGTCTCGTTGGAGGAGTGTAATCTGGAGAGAGCATCGGCCTTGGTGTTTCTCGAACTTGGTATATAGGAGATCTGAAAGTCAAACCGGGAGAAGAACATGGCCCATCTTGCCTGTCTAGGGTTGAGCCTCTTGGCCTCTCGCAGGTACTGCAAGTTCTTATGATTGGTCAGTACCATGAACTGGTGTGCTGCTCCCTCTAACCAGTGCCTCCACTCATCGAGAGCCAATTTAATGGCCAATAACTCACGATCTCCGATGTCATAGTTCACTTCAGCTGGGTTGAATTTCCTTGAAAAGAAGGCGCATGGGTGAAGTTTCGGTGGGTTCCCCTGTCGTTGGGAGAGAATTACTCCTACCCCAGTTGTCGAGGGATCAACCTCCACCACAAACGGGAGTTCTGGATTAGGGTGAACGAGGATTGGTGCGGACATGAAGGCTTGTTTGAGTTGCTGGAAAGCTGCGGTGGCTTCTGGTGACCATTTCAGCGACCTGGATTTATCATGAAGTAAGGAGGTCAGTGGGCTGGCGGTGATGCTGTAATTTACAATGAACCTCCGAAAAAAATTGGCAAACCCTAGAAAGCGCTGCAGCTCCTTGATGGTGGTAGGTTCTGGCCAGGTGGAAATGGTGGAAACTTTCTGCTCGTCCATCCTCACTCCATTACGCTCAATGATGTATCCCAGAAACTTGACGGAAGTTTGGTGGAAAGAGCATTTTTCAGCTTTGAGAAAGAGTTGGAACTGGCGTAGACGTTGAAGCACCCTCGTGACATGTTGACGGTGTTCGCACTCGGACTTGGAATAGATAAGAATATCGTCAATATAAACGATGACGAATTGATGCAGGAAATCCCGGAGGGACTTGTGCATGAAGTTCTGGAAGATGGCTGGGGCGTTGACGAGGCCGTAGGGCATAACCAGGTATTCGTAGTGCCCTGTAGGTGTGATAAATGCCGTCTTCCACTCATCGCCCTTCCTGATGCGGATTAGGTTGTAGGCGCTCCAGAGGTCCAGTTTGGTGAAGAACATGGCCTCCCAGAGACACGCTAAGGCTGCTGGTACTAGGGGCAATGGATACCTAAACTTCACAGTGGCTCTGTTGAGGGTGCGAAAATCGATGCAGGGCCGAAGACCGCCTTCCCTCTTGGCCACGAAGAAAAAACTGGATGCCGCTCGGGAACTGGATGGTCGGATCTAACCTTGTTGGAGAGCCTCAGTGATGTACTCCTCCATGGCCTTTCTTTCGGGAAGTCAAAGTGGGTATATGCGTCCATGAGGTAGTGGTTCTCCGGGGAGAAGGTCAATCACACAGTCCCATCGCCGATGTGGTGGCAACTGTCTGGCTCTTTTTGGACAGAAGACATCTGCGAATGCGGAATATTGATGGGGAATTTACACAGACTGTTTATCCACTGGACTTTCGATCGATGTGGATTGTAGGTTGAGAATGTTTGGTTTTAGTGGAAGCTGGGGAAAACAATTTTCGAAACAGGTCCTTCCCCACTTAAGAATTTCTCCTGTGGCCCACGAGAGGATAGGATCATGCTTCATCAGCCATGGGCGCCCCAGGACGACGTCCGAGGTGGATTCCTCCAGTACCAAAAATGTAATCTCCTCTCGATGACATAGTACAATTTGCAATGTAACAGGGCCTGCATACAGATGGACTGACTTCCTGGACAGAGATTTTCCAGTTATGGATTGTACCTGGAAGAGTTTTTCCGTCTGGGTGGTTTTGATCTTGAGCCGTCGACACAGTTCTCTGGAGATGAAGTTTCCGGCTGACCCAGAGTCGAGGAGAGCGGCCACTGAAAGCGTAAGGCAAGAGGCAGTAAGAATTACATTTGTGGTGAGGGGTTGTAACCTTTCGACATGAGTATACAAAGCACTCACCTCTTGCCGAGGGGAACGGATGGGGCACTCCAGTCTCGAGTGCTGTGCGCTACCACAGTATAAGCACAGACTCTGGGTCAGCCTTCGTTGTCGTTCCGGAGGTGAAATCCTTCCCCTGTCCAGCTGCATTGGTTCCTCGTCTGGATCGGAGGATCGTGGATTTCTTGGATGGCTGAGGAGAAACGCTGTAGGATTCCTTGGGTCAGTGCGGCAGGAGGCGAGACGTGCAGCACATCGAATAAAGAGTTGGATAAACTGCTCGAGACCGATGGAGTCATCGTGAGGTGACGGTAGGAGGTAATGAGCCCTTGCTCATTCCACCCGCTGGACACTGCTAAGGTACGGAAACGCAATGCATAGTCTTGAATTGAAAGATTACCTTGTGTAAGGTGATATAGCTGTTCTCCTGCCGATCCTTCACTGTCTGTGTGGTCAAACACCTCCCTGAAATGTGAAACGAAGAGTTCATAAGAGTCCGTTAGTGGTCCAGCTTGTGACCAGATCGACTCCGCCCACTGTAAAGCCTGTCCTGATAAAAGTGATATTATATAGGCAATCTTAGCTTTTTCATTGGGATAACATGCTGGTTGCATCGCAAAGGTAAGTGAGCACTGCAGTAAAAAACCCTTGCAATTCCTTGCCGAGCCAGAGAAGGGCACTGGTCGCGCCATTGGACTGGGAACCGGGGCCATTGATGAAGCGCTGGAAGCGCCTGCGAGCACGCTCGACAATGGCGGCGGTGTTGTTGTTACGAAAATTTGAGGTGTTGATTAACCTCAGGTCATACTGATTAATACTCCGGTGATAAAGGGCGCTGTGTTTGGCTTTTGGTGTCAGAGCCTGGGCCGACTGTGACACATATGAGAATATTTACAAAAATATATAGATTTTTTGTTCATTCATGTCTTCTGATGGTGCTCAATGTCGAGTTTTAACAAAGATATTTTGTCATATTCACGATTCAGGACATTCGCATAGTTAACGCTAACTGACCAACAGGTCTTTGTAATACACCTGTCCTTCAAAAGGAATATTTAGGCAAATACGCTAAATATATTTAACTTAAATATTACATATTAAAACTAGAAAAGAAGACGTGCTGAGCTTCAGTTCATACAAAATGTCTAGGAAGGAAACTGTTGTCGTTATTGTACTAAATCTCAACATATTCAGTAAAGATGTGAATTACACAAAGTATCTGTAACGACACTGGTGGCGCGAGGGGCAGAGCCGCGTTTAAACTGTTCGGGTTGATCCACAGGCTTCAGAGTTCTGAACAGCCACCGGCACAGCCACTTATACACGTGACTGCCAGACAGACTAAGTAACAGTTCAGCGTGCGCGCTCAATTAACTACTGGCACAACTCCATGCTCTCTCTCTCAAATAAATAAGGGCATAAGCCCCGAGAAGATACAAGTTTTTGCTTTAGTTTCCAGAGCCCGTCCGTTCTCGCGTAGAGACGACGGAGCTCTGTTTATTTTGTGTTTTCAGTTTCCTTTTGTTTCCATTTAAATTGTTAATTAATAATCCCAAGCCATCTCCAAACGGAAAGGTTTTCCCGTGCGTATCACAAGCACTCTCACATACTCCTATTTCGTTTACCCATCTAAAGTCCTGCGTATAGGTAACATTTTAAAAGTACAATTGTAAGTAAATTACAAACTGCATGTAAAGTAAAATATGAATAAAACAGTATTAAACACACATATATGATATGGTAGTATATACAATGAAGAAGAGAGCTCAAATGTAATGCAAACGCAATTATTAATTTATTCTGTATATTTAACATCATTCAACCGTTTAAGTTACATGAAAAAAACAACGTGCCTACCAGCCCATTATTATTTTCTGTTCAATTTTAAAGATGAACACGCGTGTGCAAAAAGTCGAAATACAACAACGAATACGAAAGTGTATAATCTTTAATAAAGTCAGCCTTAAACAATATTGTCTCCAATGCTGAAGCAAACATGATTTTGTTTTTGTTTTAGTCTATGTGTTGAATACAACGTGACTGCGCGCTCCGAGGTGAACACATGCAGACCCCCAGTTACTGTACTCCCTCTTCTCACCTTTCATTCATGACAGGTGTGAACTTATCAAACCAGTTTCACTGATAGGGGAATTGGCAGAAATGAGGGGTTTAAAAAGAATGAACAAGACCGAGCAGACGTCTCTGCCTAAAATCTATTTCACCAGCAAACCATAAACATAAATAGAAACAAATAAAATGTTTAATGATATCAATTAAATCAGACTTAATAGTTGGATTTGATACTTTGAGTGTAATTCATACATTTACTGAATATATTCACATTCTGTAAAATAACGAAACCGGTTTCCTTCTTGGACCGCACGTCTACTTTGCTTGTTTTAGTCTGTAATATGTAAGTGAAATACATTTTGCGTATATGCTTAAATACTCCTTTTTATTCATGGTCTGGTTCAGTATGTTTGATCTGCATTATTGCAAGAGGCGATGACTTTCTGGGGGAGTATGTCTGCACATTCCAGCTATTATTTCCAGCCGTGGTCAAATAATGGATGAAATAATTATTCAATGCTGGACACAAACAGCAACAAATCCAGATGATTATTTTTTATGAAAAGCCTGAAGCACTTCATGTTTATATTTGTTCCTTCATGTCTTCTGATGGTGCTCGACACATTTGTACGTTTTAACGAAGACATGTTGACATATTCACGAATCAGGACATTCGCATAATTTCTGTATATCTGAGCGCATCTCATAGGTGTGTGTGCGCGGAGAGTTTGTGTATATGTGCGCGCATCTCATACAGTAGGTGTCTGTGCGCGCGCATTTCATATGTAGTTGTGTGAGAAGTTAGTAGTATATATAGATGTGTGACTGTTTCATATATGTTTATGCAAGTGTTTCACGTGTGTGTGCATCAGTGAAGTTTGATTTAAGCCCTATACGGCGCCTCACAGTTTAGGGCGTCTCTTTTCATCATTATGAACATAATATGAAGCAGATATACGCACATTCATCATAAAATATTATTATTGTAAAACTAAATAAAATTCATGTTTGCTTCAGCAGTGGAAACAATATTGTTTTAGGATAACTAATTATACACAAATCTTCATTGTACTTGGTCTGGCTTTTAGATAAAGTCCCTCCATGCGCCATCTGGCGGATATTCAGTGAAGCACAACACATTTATTTAAATTCCCGAATGTTGCTTAAGGGATTTCGCGGCATGTCATGAGCCAAATTGCGGCATCTCGCGGGAAAAAGCACGCATTCTTAATGGCGAGATCTGTATTTTACTTTATCTGATCATCTCAAACTTGTATAGCTCAGAGACAACTGATTTTAAGGATTTATGAGGTGTTTCTTTCTGTACATTTTGTCTACATTAATCTAGTAGGATCCAAAACTTTCATGGAACAAAAAGAAATATAACAACATAGAAAAGATGGATGTCAAAAGTGATTTTTTTTGTACTCTTTATTACATTAGGACTCCAGGGATGATGGACAGACCAGTGGGATGAAAGTGGGATTTCCAATTGTGATTGAAGATGATGATGACTCCCTTATGAATTTGACCAGTGACATAAACTTTACTCTTGTGTTGGAGGAAGAGATTGTCTTGCAAGATGCTCCAGATCTGCAACCTGCTGTTGCTTAACAGTTTGGCCTTTGACCTGTTTGACTTGGATTTCAGTACCAAAAAATCTGAAGTACACTTTTGAGGTGATTGAGAAGGTGTTCATGGAACTGGGCACTCACTGCTCTGCAAGGGTACAATCCCTTCAGACTTAACTTCTACTATGACTTTGCTTTTGTGAGCTGTTTTCGGACATCAAATTCTTCTTCTTCTTCTTCTTCTTCTTATTATTATTTTTATTATTATTATGTACTCTTTTTCCCTGTTTTGTGAAGTTTAGACTGTAAAAGGCATCTTTCCATGTTTGTTTTAGTTTACTTATATTTGAAAGTCCAGGAATGTGGTTGTAGTGTGTTCCTTTTGGTTTAAAATAAAATTTGGAAGAAACTTTCAAGCATGCATTTACAGCTTTTTTCATTACATTGTATTAAATGTTAATAAAAAAAAACCTGCTTCAATAAATTTAAACACATATTTTAAACCCAAAAACATATGACAAGTTCACATTTATTAAATTAATAAGTCTTTGAAACTATCAAAACTTTTAACTTAACAATAATCTTAAGACTTAATCAAAAGGATAATATTAAATCTAAAGTGTGACCTGCTTTATCAGTGTTTCCAGTAGGGACATAAATGCTGTTCTCAGAGGGTCTTTTGGATTCTCATAATGAATATTAAAGTCTCCAGCAATTAATACTTTGTCTACTGAAACAGCCGAGTTTAAGAGAAAATCGGCAAATTCACAGGGAAATTCAGAGTGCGGCCCTGGGGGTCTGTAAATAATAATTAGTGGGGTTAACTGAGCAGACTTCATATTTGTAGCTACACTTTTTATGCTACTATCAGTGTTGGGTGTAACGCGGTACAAAGTAACGCGTCTGAGTACTCGCATTACTTTTTTGATGTAACGATGATGTATCTAAAGCTTTACGTCCGCCATTCAAGTACTCAGTTACTTAGTTACTTTTTCAGAAATGTAATCCATTATTCAGACAATTTATGTAATCTGTGAGCCAGACAGCAGTCATTCCCAATCCCACCCTTGATAACCAGCCCCCCTCTGTTATTCCTGCTGTTACACCCCTATCTCACCTATGCGAGGTTTGACTATGCGAGGTTTGACGTGCAGAAAGATGGAAACCTAATCATAGCGCCAAAACTCGCGGTGAATCATGATGAATCGTACTTACGGCCACTGTGTGGAACC
>QNUK01001141.1:0-110306 GCA_013621035.1 Clarias magur
AAATATAACTTTTGTTACAGTAAACCTATTTTCTAGTCTTTAAAAATTACCCTGGAGGATATCTTACATTTGTCTAAATCTTATTAAACACACCTTTTAGTGTTTACTTGTGGTACTTCAGTGCTGTTTTGTTGTTTTATTCATTAATTCATGCTGTTTTTTTTTTTTGTTTGTTTGTTTCCTGGCTTTCTTTGATGTTGTTTATTTGCTGTCTTAAGTTCTGTGGCTAGGATTTTATTTTATTTTTTCATTAAAAGCAAAGTTTGCCATATGAGCCACAATCAGTCATGAGTAATGGTTGAGATAATGGAGAACTTTGTTTCTGTTTTGTTATGCTCAAGACTAGAATAAAGAAATGTGTTTTTGCTATGGAGACCTCTGTCTAAATGTGACTAAAAAGTGAATTGTGCATAATAGGTGGCCTTCAACACTAAATATTATCAAATGCTGATTGCTGTTAAGAAGCACCTGAGACTCAAAGATTGCCAGAGACATCTAGAGGATCCACCGCCTAGGAGCCAGAACAGAAAAGAGTCTGGATGAATGTCTTCCTTGATCCCTGACAGATGGTCGGCCCAGGCGAGCAGTACTGGAGGATCGGAGGGAACGTGATGTAGTGAGTGGTGTGATTAGAGCTGAAACGTTAGTGGATGTTGAGCCCATTGGGTGGACTGTAAATAGTAGACCGCTTTTTTGTGCATGTTTGTTAAAATAGTATAATATACTGTTCCCTTTCAAAAGCTACACTCAATGCTGCGTGAAAACGCTATGGGAACATCTCTTTGTTGCCCGGTTGTGAAGCCTGTGCATGTCAAACCCGCCGAATACCTTCGGCTTATAACCTGTGCCAGGCATGACGTCACCGAATAAGGTGCACCTGCAGTTTATAAATAGGAGTGAACCGGAAACATCCTCAGATCTTTTTGTCTTCAGGACCGCTTTGTGTTTGCGTGTGCATGTACAAGCCGTAGCGAAAGCGAAATAAAAATAACAGCTTTAACTCACCGATATGGCGGAGTTGCTTAAGAGATGCGTGCCTTAAGAGATGTGTGCGATAGATCTCTTTCGGAGGGCGATCTTCACGAATTTTGTCTTGAGTGCTTGGGGGAAGAACAGGCTCGCCTCGGGCTTCAGGGAGAATGTGAGTACTGTGATCTTCTCCCTATTAAGGTGCTTCGTGCACAGCTCGCTTTCTTTAAAGAGAAACCGCGAGCCGCGACGCATTCCTGGGGCTCGTGTGCTGATCTGGCAGACGCGCACGAGACGGAATTTCCGATTTCTCTCTCGCTCTCTCCGGATCAGGAAGTTTTAGCTTCCGCTTCGCAAGCGCGCTCCGGCGCTTCTTGTGATGGAGCGGAAGAATCTTCCTCTCTCGCTTCCATGGAGGTAGCCTCCTCACAACGCTCCTCCAGTGCTCACAGAGCTTATGAGGAATTATTAGAGGTTGTGACGCGTGCGGTCGAGCGATTGCATATCGACTGGCCGCAGAAGCGAGATTCCCCTAAGCGTTCAAGACTAGACGACAGGTTTCTGTCAGGTGGCCAGGGGGAGGAGCCTCAACGCCTCTCTCTCCCCTTCTTTGGTGACCTCCATGATGAGTTAACCCTTTCATGGAGCAGACCATATTCATCACGTGTTTTTGTACCATCGACTTCGATTTATTCGAATATCGTTGATGCGAAAGCACGCGGTTATATGATGATGCCTCAGATAGAAGAGACGCTTGCGGGCTATCTCTCTCCTGGGACATCATCTTCCCTGAAAAAGCCTACTCTCCCCTCCAAGCCGTGCAGACTGACATCTGCTTTGGTGGGTAAAGCTTTTCAGGCAGCAGGACAGGCTGGCGCTTCACTGCACACCATGGCGGTTTTGCAGGCTTACCAGGCTGACCTGCTGAAGGACCTGAGCACCGGCGGGGTGATTGATGACAAGGCATTTGCAGAGCTGTGCCGAGCCACAGACCTGTCTCTCCGTGCAACCAAGCAGACGGCCCGTGCTGTGGGCCGTTCCATGGCTGCCATGGTATCCACGGAGAGGCATCTGTGGCTGAACCTCTCGGGCATCAAGGCTAAGGATCGTGCTGTCCTCCTTGATGCCCCCGTCTCGCCTTCTGGCTTCTTTGGTGACGCCGTTAATTCCGTCGCCACTAGGTTTCGGGAGGCAAAGCTATATGAACAGGCTTTTGGGAGGTTCCTTCCCCGCCGTGCTCAAGAACCGGGACCATTGGCCACCCGGCCCCGGCCAGGTCTGGCCCCTAACAGGCGTGAGGTCCAGAAGGAGAGTGTGACCAGCCGCACACCCCCTCGTAAGGACAGGGGTGGTTCTCACCGCCCTTCTCAGAAATCTGCCTCAAAAAGACTAGATCTGAGGAGCTTCCTCTCTTCCAAGAAGAAGCCCTGAGATTCGTGCGCCTGGGGCCGTGGGGGTGTTCCCCCCCAGGGAGGGGCGCCTCTATTTTCATCACAAAACAGGGCCCCCTCCCTGGCACTCCCTGGAGGCCGGTGTTCAATCCCCCCCACCACTGGTGCCAGTCTCCAAAGAAGAGTTGGGTGTTCGGGTATCTCCTGCCATACTTCAGGATACCCGACACCTAACACCCCCCCATCCAGCCGAAGTGTCAAAGCTCGTGCCCCTTTCGGAGACGCTGGCAGCGTGGAAACTACTGCCAGGCATATCTCCCTGGGTACAAAAGACTGTAGGTAGAGGCTACAGGATTCAGTTTGCACATTGTCCTCCGCGTTTCAACGGCGTGGTCTCCACTTCCGTGAAACCGGACTGTGCACATCTGCTGGCCCAGGAGTTACAGACTCTGCTAGGCAAAGGGGCCATAGAATGTTCCCCTTCCAGACAGAGAGTCGGGCTACTACAGTCAGTACTTTTT
The DNA here is from genome assembly GCA_013621035.1 of Clarias magur. Taxonomy (NCBI): domain Eukaryota; kingdom Metazoa; phylum Chordata; class Actinopteri; order Siluriformes; family Clariidae; genus Clarias; species Clarias magur. The sequence goes on from QNUK01001141.1 coordinate 2,882, forward strand.
GGTGCCCAAGAGAAGGGGGGGGTTGCGTCCAATATTGGATCTTCGCGGCTTGAACTGCTATCTCAGGAAATCCAGATTAAAAATGTTGACTGTCAAAATGATCGTTTCTCAAATTCAACTAGAGGATTGGTTTATGACAATCGATCTCAAGGACGCATATTTCCATATAGAAATATTGCCACAGCACAGGAAGTTCCTGAGGTTCGCCTTTGGGGACGAAGCTTAGCAGTATCGGGTCCTTCCATTTGGCCTAGCTCTGTCACCCCGCACATATACAAAATGCATGGATGCAGCTTTGGCTCCTTTACGACTCCAGGGCATCCGTATTTTGAATTATATATACGACTGGCTGATTCTGGCCCAGTCTCAGGAGCTAGCGCTTCGACATCGGGATGTCGTCCTAGCCCATCTTAATTCTTTAGGATTGAGACTCAACACCACAAAAAGCGTTCTCCTTCCTGTTCAGAGGACAACATATTTGGGTGTCACATGAGATTCGGTCACAATGCGAGCACAGTTGTCTCCTGCTCGTGTCGAATCCATTCTCAACACCCTGAAGGAAATCAAGCTAGGCCAGAAGGACACAGTGCATCTTTTTCAGAAATCTTTAGGCCTCATGGGTGCCGGGTCCACGGTGATACCTTTGGGCCTTCTGCACATGAGAGAGTTTCAGCTGTGGCTAAGAGCCAGGGGGTTTCATTCAGGGGCCAACCCCCCAGAGGCTAATAAGGGTTACACGCCGGGGGCTTCGTGCCCTTTCTGTGTGGTTCAGACCCCGGTTTCTGACTTTGGGTCCCACTCTAGGTCCGTCTTGTCGTCGCAAGATGCTAACGACAGACGCTTCCCTCACGGGCTGGGGTGCGGTCTTGGATGGCCATCCAGCACAAGGGAACTGGAGAGGTCATCTTCTCGTGTGGCACATCAATTGCCTCGAAATGATGGCTCTGTTTCTGGCCCTGAAACACTTTTTCCAGCAGTTGAGAGGCTACCATGTCTTAGTGCGGGTGGACAGCACTGCGGTAGTCTCGTACATAAATCACCAGGGTGAACTGCGCTCGCGCCGCTTGAACAAGCTAGCGCACCAGGTTCTGCTTTGGGCACAGGACAAGTTCCTCTCCCTCAGGGCGATTTACATTCCAGGGCGCATGAATGTAGGAGCAGACCTGCTATCCAGACAAGCTGTAGAACAGGGGGAATGGAAGCTCCACCCTGAAGTAGTCAGTCAAATCTGGGAAAGATTTTACGTAGCAGAGGTGGACCTCTTTGCCTCACAAGAAGCAGCACAATGCCCCCTTTACTACTCTCTGACTCCTCCAGCTCCCTTGGGTCTGGACGCAATGGCCCACACGTGGCCCAGGTTACGGCTTTATGCGTTTCCACCTATAGTTCTGCTCCCAGGAGTCCTGGCGAGGGTCCGTCAACAAGGGTTGCGCCTCTTATTGATAGCGCCCCATTGGCCGACCAGAGTGTGGTTCTCGGATCTAATATCTCTCCTCGACGGCTCACCCTGGGTGATTCCAGTGAGGAGGGATCTTCTGTCTCAGGCACACGGGACAATACTTCATCCCCGGCCCGAGCTCTGGAACCTTCACGTTTGGCCCCTGAACGGGACCAACTGAGACATGCTGGGCTTTCAGCCAGCGTAATTGAAACCATTTTAAGTGCCAGGGCTCCCTCCACTAGAAGAACTTATGCCCTCAAATGGAGTGTATTTGAAAGTTGGTGCATGGCAAGACACATAGACCCAGTTCACTGCCAGATTGTTTCAGTGCTGGAGTTTCTGCAAGAAGAGTTGTCCTCGGGCTTATGCCCTAGTACGCTCAGAATGTACGTAGCCGCTATTTCGGCTTGTCACGCTCTGAATGACGGGATTTATGTGGGCAAGCACCATTTAATTGCCCGTTTTATTCGTGGAGCTAAACGGTTGAGGCCGCCCACTAGAGTGATGGTCCCTTCATGGGACTTAACTATCGTACTCGAAGGCCTGGCCCACACCCCTTTCGAACCACTAGAGTCAACCACTGTCAGGCTTCTGTCTCTTAAGATGGTTTTTCTTATGGCTATTACTTCTCTGAAGAGGATTGGGGATCTGCAGGCTCTGTCAGTCTCCCCATCCTGCCTAGACTTTGCCCCTGGGCTAGTCAAAGCTATCCTGCATCCTCACCCGAACTATCTTCCCAAGGTTCCATTCTCGACCATGCACCCAGTTGTTCTCGAGGCCTTCTGTCCTCCGCCTTTCACAGCTCCGGAGCAGGAAAGACTTCACTTCCTGTGTCCAGTATGTGCTCTTCGGATTTACATCCACTGCACTAGCCAGTGGCGTAAGTCAGAGCAGCTCTTTATTTGCCATGGGGGTCGCAACCGGGGGGTGGCTGCCACTAGACAGACTCTGTCACACTGGGTGAGAGATGCCATTGCCCTAGCCTATGAGGCGCGTGGTCATATTTCGCCTCTGGGAATCAGGGCTCACTCAACCAGGGGGATTGCCTCATCGATTGCCTTGGCAAGAGGCATTCCCCTGCAGCAGGTGTGTGATGCGGCAGGCTGGTCCTCTCCGCACACGTTCGTTAGATTTTATAGTCTGGATGTCAATGCTACTCCGGGTTCACGGGTCCTTGAGTCAGCACCCCAGAGCTAGGTCTGGGACCTCCTTGGTTTGTGCGCACACGCTACACAACCTGGGGGTCCAGACACTTGCAGTGCGCCGGCGTTGGTATTCTCGTTCCCATAGCGTTTTCACGCAGCATTGAGTGTAGCTTTTGAAAGGGAATGTCTCGGGTTAGTTGACTGTAACCCTGTTCCCTGATAAAGCGGGAACGAGATGCTGCGTTTCAATGCCGCACTGCTGGCGTGCATGGACGTCCTTCAGACAAAATTGACCTGAGGATATTTCCGGTTCACTCCTATTTATAACCTGGAGGTGCACCTTATTCGGTGACGTCATGCCTGGCACAGGTTATAAGCCGAAGGTATTCAGCGGGTTTGACATGCACAGGCTTCACAACCGGGCAACAAAGAGATGTTCCCATAGCGTTTTCACGCAGCATCTCGTTCCCGCTTTATCAGGGAACAGGGTTACAGTCAAGTAACCCGAGACGTACTCTGTAATTAGATAACCTTCACAATAAAAATATCATATCAACAAGCACTCTAATTCATATTTTAGATTAAAAAAAATGAATACACATTTATTTGCCAACACCTGCTTCTGTTTTTTGTAGTAAATCTGCACACACTGAGGCACCATGAACAGCTTTTCCTACATCTGCATTGTGTGTATCAGCGTCTGTGTGTGTAAGTCACCTTTTTACTTTTTATAAAACATATGAAACATAATGTTATTTACATAACTGCTCTGTCCAGATTAATCTATATTATAATCTCCCGTCTCAGTCCTCCTCTCTGCAGAACCTGAGATCAGTGTATCTGGCCCAGTGGGTTCTACAGCTGTCCTGCCGTGTGAACTGACGAGTGTAGACACTCACATACCGTATATTATTTGGAGAATCAAATCTGAGATTGTGTTTGAGCGACTGGGTATGAAGTCGTATCAGGATGAGGGATATGAGGGTCGTGTGGACGTTCCTGTGGAGGAGCTTCATAAGGGCAACTGTTCACTGGTGTTACACATTTACTGATACAGGAGTCTACAGCAGCTACCATTTAAAGAGACACCCTCAAAGAGACACAATCAAGCTCAGCAATGTTAATCTCACGGTCTATGGTAAATGCATCAGTCTCAGTTGAACACACACTGACCATTACAGCTGTAATTATTTTTATTGATACGTATACATTGTTCATTTACTTCTTAATACTACTTTCATGGCAAGTAAATATTGTATCCACATATTGTACAGTATATCAGGTGATTTAAAAGATAACAGTAATAGTATTGCTAATAAGCAACATGCTAAAAGATAAAGCTAAGATAAAACATAACCCTGCTTATTATTTTTGTATAGATGAATAAAACGTGATTTAAACAACAGTAAAGAGAGAAGTGTACATACAGAAGAGTTATGATTTAGTATTATGCCAAAATATTAAATGTAACGTGCTTCTTTTTTTCTTTTCTTTTTGTTTTCCACCTAAAGCAACAATCAGAGATGTTTTACCAGCTTTCACAGGTGAGTCAGGACCGACCTTGTGTATCAAATCAAGTTTTCACTGATGTTTAGAGATGCGAGTAGGAAGAATGAGGTATTTTTAACCACATCTGTATCATCCGTCTGTTAGTGTCAGAGGCCTAGGACTTACTGTGCGTCTGTTTTCCACCATGGTGGATTTCAAATAATGCAATGATTTTTGGGGATTAAACACGACTATTCAGGGGTTAAAGTTCTCCAACGATAAGACAGATCAACCTCGGTTTATTTTATTTTATTTTATTTACTTTTATTTAACAAGGCAAGACAGATTAAGAACAGGTTTCTTATTTATAACTGTGGCCTGCCAAAGGCGAAGCCTTTGGGGGAAATGGGGGGACTAAAATAAAACATTTTAAGAAAGATACATATATACAGTATAAGTGAAAATTATGGAAATAAAATAAAAATAAAAATGCATAAAACAACATAAAATGTAGTGTAAACAATAAACAATTGGTTTGATTGTCAGAACTCTGTAATAGGGATAATCATATTCCAGAAAACTTTCTAAATTCAGTGTAAAACTGAACTGCACTGTAAACCCTAAAAAGTTGGCAAAACTAAAAAAATATGAGGTAATCAGTTACATAAAATGTTTTAAGCAATGATGTTTCCAATTTTAAGTAAACAGAACTATCAGTTTTTGAGTTTGTTGTACTCATTCATATTAATCGTTACTCTGCAGTCATACTGTGTGTTACGAGGTGATACATTTAGTATAATGGGAGTACGTAAGTTAATAACCAGTCCAGTTTGTTATTGGAGGCTCAGGTAGACTGTAGAAAATTCCAGTCCTGAACTATTGAGGGACTGCAGTCACAAGTCCTCAGAGAACAGCTGTCTGCATTGGCCGAGGCCAGGACCATCTTCAAGGTAAAAGAACGTTACAATAGTCCAACCTAGAGGTGATAAAAGCATCAACTAGTTTTTAGTGACAGTATGTTTCTTATCTTGGTTATATTTATGATGTCAAAGAAAGCTATCCTGGTAATATTGTCTACATGAGCTTTAAATGAAAGACTGGAATCTATAATCACACCGAGGTCTTTCACTGTTGTACATGATGAAACAGAAAGACCATCTAAAGTTACACTGTGATCAGAAAGCTTCCTTCTAGCTGCATGCGGTCCTGGTACCAGAACAGTTTTGTAAGGATTAAGCAGAAGGAAGTTCATTAACATCCAGTCTCTTATATCCTGCACACATTGATCAGCTTTAGTAAGCTGTTTTTTCTCATTTGGCTTTGCTGAGGTATGAACCCTGTGGAACACCAAACTCCACTTAAGAACAGGCAGAATAGTCGTCATTTAAATCCATACACTGATAATGCTCAGTCAATTAGGAACTAAGCCAGGAGAGGAGTGTTTACTTAATTTCCATTACCTTTTCTAAACTGTGAAGGAGAGTACTATGATCAGTGGTGTCAAAAGTAGCACTAAAGACAAGTAACACAAGAGTGGTATAACTTTACCCAACAGTAGTGTGAGTAACTGGTGGAGGTCATGCTGAGATGCATGAAAGCAATGAGGACAAATCAGGGTTATTTCACCAAATACTGATTTCTGAGCATTCCTTGGATAAAACATTAGCATCATATTATTTAAAATGAAAATTGTAAAATTATAAAAAAAAATTTTTCTTTGCATTATTCAAGATCGGCAAACACTACATCCTTTTGGGATCATCGTCACACTTTTCTTCTATCCACCATCTTCCTAAACAATGCATAGGAATTTGGCGAAACCTTCTTAACCTGTTGTTAAGCTTCCTTAACTCAGATCAGACACAGGTGTACACTCATTAATGAAATGAATATTATCCAAACATTCTCCAAAACTCAGTCCTGCCTTCACACACCGAGCTCAACCACAAACACCACATGGAGTAAATGAACTGTGTGTTTAAAAAGATATTACTTGTGAGAATAAATAACATGGAAAAATTACACACACACACACACACACACACACACACACACACACACACACACACACACACAATCAGAACACAGATATTTAATATCATTTATTTATTTATTTTTTTTCTCTAAAGGGCAAACTGAAGGGAGAACAGCTTCCCCAGGTGAGTGAATATCAAACCTTATTGTATCTCCTTTGCTTTGATTATTCACAATACACACCTGCTTATGTGAGTGATGATAAAAACTGAAAACTGAATGAAACACGTGGACAAAATTGTTGGTACCCTTCGGTCAATGAAAGAAAAACTCACAATGGTCACAGAAATAACTTTAATCTGACAAAAGTAATAATAAATAAGAATTTCTATGAATGTTAACCGAATGAAAGTCAGACATTTCTTTTCAACCATGCTTCAACAGAAGTATTAAAAAAAATAAACTCATGAAAACAGAGCCGGACAAAAATTGAATAGTACCCCTAACTTTAATAGTTGGTTGCACAACCTTTTGAGGCAATCACTGCAATCAAACGATTCCTGTAACTGTCACTGAGACTTCTGCGCCTCTCTGCAGGTATTTTGGCCCACTCCTCATGAGCAAGCTGCTCCAGTTGTTTCCGGTTTGAAGGCATGAAGTTGACCTTGGATCTCTTTAGAAGTCTTTCTGTGCTCTTTTGTTACCATTGGGATTATCCGTCTCTTTGATTTGTCATGAATTTTCCTCATGCGGCCAAATCCAGGGAGGTTGGCTACAGTCCCATGGATCTTAAATTTCTGAATAATATGTGCAACTCTGACCTCTGGTCCATGTTGAGTGTGGTACATACCATGTCACCAAACAACCTGGAGCCCTATATATAGGCCCACTGACTGATTACAAGATTGTCGACACCTGTGATACTAATTAGTGGACACACCTTGAATTAACATGTCCCTTTGGTTACATTATTTTCAGTATTTTCTAGGGGTACCATCATTTTTGTCCAGGCCTGTTCCATGAGTTTATTTTTTTTAATAATTCTGTTGAAGCATGGTTGAAGAGCAATGTCTGACTTTCATTGGTTAACATTCATAGAATGTTTTTAAATTATGACTTTTGTCAGATTAAAGTTATTTATGTGACCATTGTGAGTTTTTCTTTTATTGACCGAAGGGTACCAACAATTTTGTCCACGTGTGTACAAGAATTTCTTTCTTTTATTTTTTCTTCTAAAGACACAGATAAAGAGAGATCAGATAGTAACTTGGGTTCCTCAGGTGAGTGAATATTAAATCTCATTTAAGTGTTTAATTGTACAGCTCGCTGATGGAAACATCACACACAGTTATGTCATTGTCATTATTTTAGTAATATAACAATGACATCACAAGAAAATATAAATGTCTGTCTGAACAAATTATGAAAATTTACATGGAAATAATTTTTGTGTGTGTGTGTGTGTGTGTGTGTGTGTTCCCAATTAAAAATATATGGTTAAAAGCTATATTAACATTTACAATGTCATGTCATTGAGAGTGAACTATTTACAACAATGAATTTCTGTCTCTGTAGATAACGGTGAAAGGAACCGTCTTTACTCATTGAGCCTCATTTTTCCCTGTTTCCTTACTCTGTGGTGTAATTGTGTGGTCTTTGATGATGTAAAAATCAAGTGATTAATTAAAAAAATGTTGTATCCAATTAGAGAAACAAAGGAACTGTTACATAAAAAAGGAATGTTAATAAAATAAATGCCGTCACTAATTACTACAAGAAAAGTGAACTGTGTACAAGATGAGGCAAATTCAAAACTTGTGATAAGCGTCAGCAAACTTTATAAGTTATTAACTTTGTAATAATGTTTAACAATCCCTCTGATTGCTCCATAGTTACAGTGAAAACCAAAAGTTCAAACAGAGAGAAAAAAATGTACAAAAATAAAGTATAAAGCCGTTATACTGCCAACTTCCAGATGCTAGCCGTGCAAACCACCCGGGGAGACTCCGCCCTCCGGATGGCCTACTACGAGGGACTGGCTTCCCGTTTAAGGATGAACTTGGTGCGCATCAGAGAGAGCGATGAATGGAAGATGGCCTTCATCACCCCAACAGGACACTATAAGAGTTTGGTCATCCCTTTCAGACTCTGCAATGCCCCCGCAGCCTTGCAACAATTTATCAATGACGTCCTCAGAGATATGTTAGGCCGGTGGGTTTCCGTGTATCTAGACGACATCCTCATATACTCCCGTACTGCTGACGAACATGTCCAACACATCAGGGCGGTCCTCAAGAGACTGCTCGCCCATCAACTGTATTGTAAGTTGGAGAAGTGTGCTTTTCACAAGCGCTCCACCATGTTTCTGGGTTTTGTTATCTCGCCACAGGGTGTGGCCATGGATCTGCAGAAACTGAAAGTTGTGTGTCATTGGCCCCTACCCAGGACTCTCAAGCAACTTCAACGGTTTCTCAGGTTTGCGAAATTCTATCGTCGCTTTATCTGGAACTACAGTACGGTTGCAGCAACTTTAACCGCCCTGACACGACCTTCTTCTCACCCCTTCAGTCTCAACTCTGCCACCATCTCTGCCTTCCATGAGCTGTGTCATCACTTCACCACTGCCCCAATTCTCCTCCATCTAGAGCAAGCAAACCATTCGTTGTGGAGGGGGGCGCTTCGGATGTGGGCGCCGGGGCTGTTTTCTCCCAGTGAGGTCCTGACCAGAAGCTACATCCCTGTAGCTTCTTCTCCAGAAAATTTTATCCCACTCAGCAGAGATACAGGGAGGTGAACAATGAGCTGCTGGCCATAAAGTGGGCCCTGGAGGAATGGCATCACTGGCTCCAGGGCGCCAGAGAGCTGTTCATCATCTGGACCGACCATCAAAACCTGATCACCATCTGTAACTTAAAACAGCTCAACCTGATGTAGGCGCCGTGGGCTCTCTTCTTCGAACACTATAATTTCCATCTGTCGTACCACATGGGATCCAAAAACGCCAAGCCCAATGCCTTTTCCCAACAACATGAAGAGGATGTTCCCCGGGTGGACCCCGCACCTGTCCTCCACCCATCCAAGATAATTGCACCTCTCCGGTGGGACTTGGAAATGAGGGTTCGCCAGGCACAGGCTGCAGAGATTGAACCGGCAGGTGTGCCACCTGGACGACTCTACATGCCCCGTGACGTAAGAACAGATGTCCTTCAATGGGCACACGCCGCACCCTTCAATTCACTCAGCTCGCCTTCTGGTGGCCATCCATGAAGAAGGACGTCAAGGTGTTTGTCGAGGCATGCCCACTGTGTGCCCAACCAATGCCGGGAGAACTTCAACCATTCCCGGTTCCATGTCAGCCCTGGACACACATTGGCCCTCGCCGGACTCCTGTCAGCTAAGAACACAGCCGAGCTGATACTAGAGCATGCAGTCCACCTGCATGGGTTCCCAAAAGACATTGTCTCGAACAGAGGGCCCCAGTTCACTGCCCAGTTCTGGAAAGCCTTCGGCCATCTGATCAACTCCACTTGTAGTCTCTCCTCTGGATACCACCCTTAGACTAATGGTCAGATGGAACGGACCAACCAACAACTGGAGCGCTATCTGATATGCTTCATTGCTGATCGCCAACGCTCCTGAGCCCGCTACCTCATGTGGGTTGAACTATCCCACAACCTTCACATTTCAGCCACCACCAAGTTAAGTCCATTTGAGGTATGGCACGGTTTCCAGCCTTTGTTGTTCGACTACCAAGAACTGGCCGTTGATGTACCATCCATCCAACATTTGGTCCGTAGGTGTCGACGGCTATGGGACCAAGTGAAAACAGCCATTCATCGTGCCAACACCCGATACACCGCTCAACATTGCCGCCGACACCCTCCGGGACGATTATACAATGTAGGTGACAAGGTCTGGCTATCAAGACCTATCAACAAAGAATCTGCACTATACTGTACGCCGTCAGGGCATACTCACGTCCTCGGGGCAGAGGTATGCAGTACCTGGCGACTGGCAGGGTTACGGCCCTGAGGAACGGTCTTGGATTCCGGTTCATTCTCGACCCCGAGCTCATACAGGATACGTCTGGTATCCTCCACCCCAGGACCGTCGAGAGACGTTCCTGGACAGGGGGGTACTGTCATGCACACTCTCACCATGACCAGCTCTAGGACCTGGAAGTAATAGGTAGTGATTCAGGAAGCATAAAAGGAAGCAAAATGGCGCTGCACATTGCTCAGTCATTGAGTCTACCCATGCCGTCTCTGACACTGTCTCCTCAATTTCGTGAGTACTCACCATTTTGGGTTATTTTCCTGATTGAGTGTGTCTTGTCAGAACGCGGGTTTAATTGTGTAAACTCTTGATCTCTGCATGAGAGAGTTCTAATAATAATTTGCGTGGTTATCCTGCCTGCTCACGGTACTTCCGCATTTGGGTTTACCATCCATGCTACACGGGCTAACTGCTAGTCTTCTGGTCCGCCTCTGGTTGCTCCGTGACAACATCAACTACAGATCACCACCACAGCAATGAAAACCAAAAGTATATCGAGTCACCATAACAATAAGAATGAAAGAAAGAAGCCGCCGCTACCCGTGTCACCTTTGGGTTCTTATACTTGGCTAGGGCTGTCTCATTAGTTCCCACAGCAGTTGCACTGGAAATGAAGATTGACAGGGACTATATCCATTGCCAGGACCTGAAAGAACTATGTCCATTGGAACCAAGAACACAATAGAGACATCCCCAAAATCCTACTGAACAGAACATTTAGACAGGAGTCCACACCCGGCAGTGAGACGCACCAAGAGAAGAACATTCCCGATCAATGTTAATCTGTTAATCTTTCAGTCTATGGTAAATGAGAACACACACTGAACATAACAGTTTAAATTAAATTTCTTAGACATTTGTACATTTACTATTTACTTGTCATGGGTCTAGCTGGTTGTAGTGGCTAGACCGGCTGATGTTGTTGCCGTGGGCATAAAGGTAGGCATGAAGGCAGAGGGGTTCAACAGAAATAGTCCTTTATTTTAAACACAACTCAAACAGACAAATGAACAAAGAAACTAAAACAACAAACTAAAACTAGGGCTCAGGAAAAACACAGGGACAAGAACTAAACACAGGGAACCAGGAGCTGACACGGGAACTAGGAGCTGACACGGGAACTAGGAGCTGATACAGGGAACCGACAAAACTAGGGATGAGGAAACATGGAGCTGGAGCTAACTAGAGACACAAAGGGGAACTAGAGACAAGACTGGACAGGACGTGGCTGGAACTAGACATGGAGAAACAAGACTAGGGGCACAGAGACTGGAGAGACAGGGCTAGACAGGAGACAGGGCTGAACAGGAGACAGGGCTGGACAAGAACTAGACTGGCTGGGTTAGTGAGGTTAGTAGCTACATGTTGTACTGGGGACACTGGAGGCTGACCTAACCGGGTTAGTGGCTAATGGTGTTAGTACTGACCTAGGGGACCGGAAGACAAAAGGCAGGGCACACATGGGACTATACCAAACTAGTGGCTAACCTACTAGTGACCAGAACCACTAGCAGTCAGTCCCACTAGAGGTTAGCCTACTGGAGGCTAACCCTACTAGGGGCTAACCCTACTAGCCATCAAGGCCTACTAGCGGTTAACCCTGCTAATGGCTAAGCCCTCATGTGGCTACACATACTAGGGAAAGCTTTAAACACAGAACTAAACAAAGAAGACTGACACTGGGAAGACAGAACAGTACTTACACAGGACACAGGAGGAGACACAGCCTAACTACACACTGAACAGAGCAGCTCCATGAATCCACAAACACAAGGAACATCAAGAAAACAAAACTAGAGCCCTCTGTAAACAAAGGTTACAAAACATAAACCAAATATAAACTTAAAGTAACAAAAAGGAATGCCCACATGACGGTAATACAAACAAACCTCAACAAATCAACAGACCAAACAAACAAACAAACATTGCTCGACCCAGTTTCCCAGAACAAACTGCTATTTATAGGAGGTTTTAATGAGCCACCTCAGTTCAGGTGAGCCTCATCACCTGACTGAGGTGCCTTCTGGGAAACTGAGTCAACCAACAAGAACTACACAGAAAGACAGACAGACATGAACAGTGGAGGTTCCTAACATTAGCCAAATCTATTTTAATGCCAATGAAATATCATATATTACAGTATATGGTTAAATGGTAAGAGTTATTTATTTTTAATATATTAATATACAACATGAAAAGATAAGACATAATCCTGCTGAATATTCTGTAAAGCACACCAAAAATTCAGCTACCTTCCCTGACCCCTTAAACTGTGCAGAAATTCTCTCTTTCCAATAAATGGCAGCCACACCCATACTTCCGGTGAGTGCAGAAACATATACAGTTTTGTTATTTACAATGGGAATATCTACAACTATACACACAAACAGCCAAGCAACCGAACTAAAGAACAAAGCAATGATCAAAGTCCATGGAAGGCAAAAGTCAAAACCAGAATACGCATGCACCGTCACATGCTAACACACCACCGTCACATGCTAACACACCAATGTCACACGCTAACACACCAATGTCACACGCTAACACACCAGCATCACACAATAACACACTGCCGTCACACGCTAACATAATTAAGACCAAATTTACTTTTAACTAGTGGAACTATTGTGAAACACAAACTAAACTGCAGAGTAAGACGCAGTGTTATCTGGCCCTAAACACACACAACAGCATTGTAGACTAACTGAGCCCGGTGACTGACCCAACGCTGAAAAACAGCCTGTCGAAGTATAGACTCAGTGAGCAGCGTCTGGACGTAGAGATGGGGAGGAACAGACAGACCTGCTGCCCAGCAAGGAGATACTATGACTGTGAGACAAGGGTGCCCACTCAATAACACAGAGACAGAGCTGCACTTCCTAATTGAAAGCCAGAAATATCACCAAATTCGCACTGAATTCTTCACCCAACTCACACCAAAATCATCCCCGATTTCAACTGCCTCCTCAACCCCAAAAAACTATGCCACCTACTGGGGGAGCACAGAGAGAGACCACACTAGCAAGACAATACACACACACACACACACACAGACATCCATATGCACACACATATAAACACACATAGACATCCATATGCACACACATATACAGTAAACACACATTGATCACTGTTGTTATTATTATTACATTAGTACAATGTATACAGTGTATATGTACAGCATATATAAGTACTTATTTCTTTTGTTATTTTCTTGTGACTTATTTATAATTTTTGGCAATACAGATTTAATAAAGCAGTTTTGAATCTTGACTCTAAAGAGAGAGATGGGGACGGGATCCACTGCGAGAGCAGGATAGATATACAGCAAGAAGGAGCATCTATAAACACCACATACTGTAGTTATAGGCCCAATGCTCAGCATATTCCACTTTTTTCCTTTAAAAGTTTGATGTGTAACGCTGTAGCTGATTTGTGTAAAACTGTGGTTCTAGGCTGAACCTCCTTAGGCTACAATCTGCTCTATATAACAACATGTCTATGAGGAGTATAAGTATAAGACATAAGTATAATATAACTAGCTTTTAACATTCACATTAACATTCACTCATCACATTAATTTTTATTAGTTAAAACTTCTATACGTTTTTATTATCTATCAACAGCTTTTAACCCTTAGAATATTTTCTTGCGTGTTACTGAGCACATAAGTCGAGGTTACGGCTAAAATTAAACTTTGCTCATATTTTACTACAACAATTTAGCTATAAAATGATAATGATATAGATATATAATAAGCTATAGAATGCTTTAAAATACTTCATTATTCATACAGTATACCTATCTTTTATGTAACTATAACCTTTTAGTCAACCTCAATTTTTATACAATGCATCATGAGATAAAGTAGCATGCAGGCATTTTTTTTTTTTTTTTTTTTTTTTTGCTGTTTCTACCACATCATTTAGAGAATCAGTATACCTATGCTAACATCTGGCCCTCTGACAAAAACCAGTGCATGATTTCGAGCTGGATAAAAGCAAATTAATGCATTAGACAAGGGACAAAGAAAAAAAAAACAGAATTCTGTATAAAAGATCGATGCTGACTCATCTGTGTAAGCTGGTGAATTATGTGACCTGGGGAAATGCATCTATCTGTTCCTTTGATGCAAGAAAAAAAAAGACATTTTAAAAGAAACAGATGATTTTGGTGATGATGGACAATGGAGACCCTGGCACCACACTGCAAAAGTTTCCACTGTTGTAATCTGAATCCCAGTAGCTCTGCCTTACAATAATTTAAAATTCCTGACCAGGTCATTTAGTTCACCTTGTGAAATTAGATGTGGTTCAAGAGGAGCTTATAATGGGCTAAAGTCTGGTCCGCTGACATTGACAGCCCTGGATCAGCGAAATCCTGCTCATAGTCTTGATTATCATCTGAATCTAGAGAGCGGGATTTTGCTGGATCTGGAATTGGTCCTTATACTGGAATGTTTTGATATTTAATGGTTCACTTCTTTTTCGAGACCTTTTAGCAATTGGGGGGGGGGGGGGGATCATGCAACTACTACTATGATTAGTGTCGACAATTTCCAAAACTGATTAGTTTATACAGTAGATTGAAAAGAGAACCTTTTGATCAGGATTAAAGAAAGTTTAACTCATACCTCATCATACAGTCTGCTATTTGCACAAAAATACTTTTGACACAATGTCAATTGTTTACTGCTGTTTTTTCTCACATACCTCATCACTAAAGAAAAGGCATTTCAGTACTGAAACGTGTTACATTGTTGTGTCACGTTGTTGTGTTAACATGTAGCTTTTGTTTGCACAATTGCACATGCACTTTGTTGTCTGTTGTCCAGTGTTGTCTCCTCTAGTATAAAAATTGAGAGCTTTACTTTAAACTAAAAATGTAAAATCTGCGTTGTTAATTTATGTTGTGTTGTTCATTTATGTCGTTTGCATGTATGTAGCACCTCGGTCCTGGAGGAACGTTGTTTCGTTTCACTGTGTACTGAACTGTATATGGTTGGAATGGCAATAAAGCCTACTTGACTTGAGAAGTTTCAACATTGACTTACCTGTGAAAGCTGGTGAAACACCTCTTATTATTCCTTTAGGAGAGGAAACTAAGAGAGAAATGCATTACATTTGATATTTTGGCACAATCATAATTGTAACTCCTCTGTATGTAGACTTCTCAGTGATGCGGAAGTGACTGACACTGTGGTGTAGGTCAGACTGATCTATAATGTAGCACAATTACACCACAGAGTAAGGAGACAGGGAAAAATAAGGTTCCTTCCACCGTTATCTGCAGAGACAAAAATTCATTGTTGTAAATAATTCACTCTCAAAGACATGACATTATAAATATTAATATAGCTTTTAAACATAGTCTTATCAAGTAAAAAAATCTTAAGCATCTTAAGAATCAATGAATCTTATAGAAAGTGCACACACACACACACACACACACACACACACACACACACACACACACACACACACACACACACACACACACACCTCAAAAATGATTTGAATAGAAATGTTAATTAACATATTTACATTTACTTGTGATTTTCATTTTTATATCACTGACATAATCCTATAACTGTGTGTGATGTTTCCATCAGTGAGCTGTACAACACAACACACACTTCACTAACATTAATATTCACTCACCTGAGGAGTTTTTATCTGATCTCTCTTTATCTGTGTTGGGGAGGAAAAATAAAAGAAATGTGATCACAGTTCATTTACATTCATATAATTTTTTGCATGATTCTTTCTTTTTTTTTCAGTTTTTATCATCACTCACATAAGCAGGTGTGTATTGTGTATAATCAAAGCAAAGGAGATGCAATAAGGTTTGATATTCACTCACCTGGGGAAGCTGTTCTCCCTTCAGTTTGCCCTTTAGAGAAAAACAATAATAAATTGTACAACACTAACCAATGGGTATGTTTAATAACTAGGACTATAGTTACCTTTCTTAATACTAAGTAACTTATTTTTAGATGCCAGAATTAGTGAGTTATGTGTGAATGAGTGATTTTAAAAGCACTTAATGTCTGTTGGCTAATTGGTAAATGCATTTTTCCCAGTTTGTTTTTTTACTGAATTTACACATTTATCTGGAATATAATTATCTCTATAATGGCGTGCTGTCAATCAGAGGGAGATCTTCTTAGCATTGGAGAACTTTAACCCCTGAATATTATTGTTAAAGCTCAATATAGCAGTGCTTCCTTTGAAATAGTGTCACTGTCCAGTTACTTATGAACCTGACTGTAACTGTGATTACAATTTGCCCGAGCCTTCTGTCACTAACAGATGATACAGATCTGTATCGGAGCAGATAAATACACTACACATAAATAAACAGATGGAAAACAATCCCTAACTCCGCCTACTCACATCTCCAGTATTGTAAAGTTGACTGAGTTATTGATTACACAATAAAATCCAAGTGTTTTGAACTTAATTGGTACTCAAGGTTGGTATTGACTCACCTGTGAGAGTTGGTAAAGCAGCTCTGATTATTTCTTAAGGGGGGAAAAAAGAAAAAAAAACACATTAAATTTAATATTTTGGCATAATCATAACTCAGAACTCCTCCCTGCTGTGTATGTAGACGTCTCAGTGATGCTGAAGTGACTGACACTGTGGGTTAGGTGAAGGTCAGACTCACTAATAATGTGACTCAGTGTTTCTCTTCCCCAGTCTTAACTTTCACTCCATTAATGTTGTTCAACTCACACGTTATTAACCCAGACTTTACACAATAATCAGCAGGAGTATGTCTTATCTTAACATGTGGTGTAGGGATGAGGAGACCCCAAAAAGAGCAAACAATCGATCACGTTCGAGAACCGCTTCCCCAGACATCATGGTGCCATCCCAATAACCTTATCTCATTCGTGAACATAAAGGAGAGATTGTAAAACTAAGCTGCAGGAAACTTAACCAGCCATGGGACAAGAAGTTTGCTGGGCTTGAAGCTACACTAAAGCCAGATGCCTCAAACTAGACCCAAAACCATGGTATAAATTGGTGATCTTGTAAACAAAGCGGACAATTTTACAGCTTCACCCAGAGTTGAAGGAGAACCAAGTCACACTTTGACCATCTCATTGACCCCAGGCCACAGGATGTCCCGTGTTTCTGCCTTTTAATGAACAAAGAGGCATACAGCAGAGACACTATTTAAACAATCTTTAAAGTGTGCCAGTAGGGTAAAATGCTAGAAACATTATATTCAGTATGTTTTATATCTGTGTGTTATGTTTGACTATTCTGCATACCTTTAAAGGTATTATCAGGATTTACCCTGTTTATTAAACAAAGCTATAAATGAGTGTGTAAGATGTGTGGTATCAATTGAGAGCTTATTTTATTCAAAGAACAGTGGTGTACACGGAAAATTGGTCGTATGAACAAGAGCTCATGTAAAATTACTTTATAAAAGGTCATTAAAAGTAAGGTCAGCTTGGCAACCACATCTGATTAGACCAATCATCCGTGGGATGGACTGACACAAAGGGACAAAACTTAGTTCTACGTCAATGTCCACATCTTCATCATGACCATCTGAAGGAAGCAAGCTCGCCGCTCGGGCTTCCGCCCTTTGCCAGCGCTGTTGTTGCTATGCCAACATAGTTTCATGTATCATAGATTAGTTAAAATAAATTCTTGTTTCTTTATAAAGAACTGTTGGCCTGGTCATGTATTTTTAAGTTTAAACATTTGCCCAGATCTTAAGTTACCTCGCTCATAATTGAGAAGTACCAGATTTTGTATTATCATTAATGGCCATATGATAAGCAGAGTTGTAAAGATAGTACTGCATTCATCGATTCTGGTGCCGCAGCGATACGGGGTAGGGGACCACGGGCTGCTGGCCATAAAGTGGGCTTTGGAGGAATGGTGACACTGGCTCCAGGGTGCCAGAGAGCCGTTCATCGTCTGGACCGACCATCAGAACCTGATCACCATCCGCAACTTAAAACAGATCAACCCGAGACAGGCGCGGTGGGCACTATTTTTCGAACATTACAACTTCCACCTATCCTACCGCCCGGGGTCCAAGAACACCAAAGCTGACACCCTCTCCCGACAACACGAAGAAGACGTTCCCCGAGCGGACCCCGCGCCTGTCATCACACCCACCAAGATCATTGCACCACTTCACTGGGAACTGGAAACGAGGGTTCGCCGTGCACAGGCGATGGAGACCGTACCGTGGTCATTCCTCACCATTATCCGGACACCCCGGTGCCAACCGCACCCTCCAATTCATCAGACGTGCCTTCTGGTGGCCATCTATGGCGAATGATGTCAAGGAGTACGTCCAGGCGTGCCCAGTGTGCGCCAGGTCCAAGAATACCAACCAACCGACACCGGGGGAACTCCAACCATTCCCCATCGGCCCTGGACGCACATTGCCGTCAACTTCATCACGGGCCTGCCGGCCTCCGAAGAGAAAAACACCATCTTAACCATCGTCGACCGGTTCTCCAACGCCGTGCACCTGGTGGCCCTCACCGGACTCCCGTCAGCCAAAAAAACAGCAGAACTGATTTTAGAACACGTAGTCCGACTGCATGGGTTCCCAAAAGACATTGTCTCGGACAGGGGGCCCCAGTTCACCGCCCGGTTCTGGAAGGCCTTCTGCCGTCTGATCAATTCCACCTGTAGTCTATCCTCTGGTTATCATCCCCAGACTAACGGTCAGATGGAGCGAACCAACCAACAACTGGAGCGCTACCTGAGATGCTTTGTTGCCGATCACCAGCGCTCCTGGGCCTGCTACCTCCTATGGGCTGAGTTATCTCACAATCTCCATGTCTCTTAAGCCACCAATCTCAGTCCATTTGAGGTATGCCACAGTTTCCAACCTTCGATATTCGATCATCAAGAACCGGAGGTTGAGGTGCCGAAAGCCCAACAGTTGGTTCACCGGTGTCGACAGCTGTGGAACCAAGCAAACGCCGCCATCCAACAGGCCAACAACCGCTACGCCACTCAACATCGCCGTCGACACCTGCCGAGATGATTGTACAATGTAGGTGACAAAGTATGGCTTTCAACCAGAAACCTTCACCTTCATACGGAATCCAAAAAGCTATCACTCAGGTTCATCGGTCCATACCGCATCACCCTCCGTATCAATCCTGTCACCTACCGGCTCCAGCTGCCTGCGGCGCTCCAGATCCATCCGGTATTTCACACCTCCCAGCTCAAACCCTTCATCACTTCACCAATGGATTTGATTGAGTGTGTGTTGCTAGAACGCGGATTTATTTGTGTAGATCCTAACTCTTCATGTAAGAGAGTTCTTAGATAAATTGCGTAGTTATCCTGTCTACTCGCGTTGCTTCCGCGTTTGGGTTTACCATCCATGCTACACGAGCTAACTGCTAAGGCTTCTGTGCTTACCCTCCGATAGCTCGTGACAGATTTGATTCACCTCTGAACCAGAGCTGAACTCCTACAGTGGTATATTAGCAATAATATAGCACCAATCTATTAATTCTATAATGTATGATATTCAGTTGCCATTAAAATAATATTTAAAAGTAAATGAACAATGTACAAATATTTAAAAAATAACAGTTGTGATGTCAGTGTGTGTTCTCCTGAGACTGATTGATTTACCATAGACTGTGAGATTAACACTGTTGATCTTGACTGTTTCTCTCTTGGTGTGTCTCACTAGCTGGTAGCTGGTGTAGACTCCTGTATCAGTCAGTCTCAGATTGTGTAACACCAGTGAACAGTTTCCCTTACGCAGCTTCTCCACAGGAACGTCCACACGACCCTCATATCCCTCACCATGATACAACTTCTCACTCAGTCTCTCAAACACAATCTCAGATTTGATGTTCCATCTAATATACAGTGTGTCAGTGTCTACACTCTTCAGTTCACACGGCAGGACGGCTGTAGAACCCACTGGGCCAGATACACTGATCTCAGGTTCTGCAGAGAGGAGGACTGAGACATGACATTAAAGTCTGGATTAACCCTCACAGTAAATTTATTATCAAAAATCAGATTTTTTTAATTTTATTTTAAAAAAGGTGACATACCAACACAGATGCTGATCCACACAACGTAGATGTAAGAAACGTTTGTCATGGTTTCTCAGTGTAGAGATTTACTACAACAAATAGGAGCAGGTGTGAAAAAATAAAGACATATTAAAATATATACTTATATTAATTATAGTGCTTCTTGATATAATATTTTTTTAAATTGTAAATGTTATTTAATTATACAGTATAATAAAGTCGGGTGTAACGGTAAGGGCCGCATCTTTAAATGTGTTTTAGTCTAAAAACCTAATAAAAATCATCCGATTGTAGCAGAAGTTAGTACACCCTCAGACAAACATTATCTAACTTTTTTTTTACCATGCCATTATTTATTTAACCAAACTTATAGCAAAAAAATATATACATTTGGGCAATACTAAGTAGAGTACCTGAGTCAATAGCTTATAGATCCACCTTCAGGAGCAATAACTGCTAAAGTAAAGGTTATTGTTCCCGGTCTGACTTTATCAGTCTTTCACATCGTTCTGGTCCATTCTTATTTACTGATAAATTTTGAAACTTTTAGGTATTCTTATCCAGAGCTATACAAAACTGCATTGAAGTTTCCGTCATTCGATAACTCTTTATAGAATGTGGATAGAAGTTTGGATTTCTTTTTTATTTCTTTTTTTTCCTTTTTTTTTTCCTTTGCGGAGAAAAGGGGTGACCTATGGATGCTAAATATTCATGTACTGCAGTGGCCATCTGGAACACCGGGAGTTTTCCCGGAAAAAAGAAAAACTTTTAAATTCATGAATAAATAACATTATATAAGAATATTTGCATGCCTGTAAAGAAAGCGACATATTACATGACAGAACAGTTTTCAGATGGGAAAAAAAAAGTCTATCTCCTGGGTTTTACATGAAAATAGAACGGAGCGAGTGTGACGAAGTTACCAAAAGAACTCGTATTCTCCAGCATGCTCAGTAAAACCTAACAGCTGTTAGGTTTTGCATAATAAAAATATATAACAAAATTTGTACAACTGATAATATGGCATATACTGTATATATAAAGAGAGAGAGAGAGTATTTATAATAGTATACACTTATTATTGTATATACTCATTATAATATAATATATAGTATCCCAGAGCCTGTGATGATACAATACTATTTTCTGAGCTCTAGTACTGCAGTCGTGGTTTAGTTTCGTTATACAGTCTCCGCTGAATCACCAGTGCAATATGAAACCTCGTGTACTGCAGTAAAGAAGACATGATGCTTCCTGCATTAAAGGAGACCCTTTATTTCCCGTAAACACACACACACACACACACACACACACACTACAGCAGTCGACTCTATCGAAATAAAATCCCTAAAATTAATTAAATGCAGTTTTGTTTATATATAGTGCTTTAACAACGGTCATTTTTGCAAAGCAGCTTTACAGAATCAAAAGGAGATTTATGTAAATGAGTATGAAATGTGTGAGACAATGTGTATAAATGATAATGATCAGATTGTTCCTAATCATCAAGCCAAGGGCGCGGCGGTCCTACCTGCTTTAATAAAGACCACTGCAGTAAAATTCAGCTCATCCCGGAGTCTCAGTGTCATGGAGGACAAACCGTTATATGTCCAGTGTGACAACATAGGCTCCTCCCCTTTTCCCTGCGGAGCTGTCCGTGGTGCTGAACGCGCGTGGTGTCTGAGCTCTTCCGGTTTCTTTTCGTTTCTTTTCTCCCGGTGATGCGCGCGGAGCTGAAGGAGATGATAAGAGGAGACGCTGGCTGTAGGTCCGCCGTCACACACGCGTGATAAAGCAGAAGTACAATATACAACCTCATTATCTGTGTGTTGTTGTAAAGCAGCTCATAAAAATGATGCAAAGAATATAAAGTGCGATTTTTATTTTCTCACACAAATTATAAAGACACATTAATAAAGCCTGGAATAATTATGTCCATCTCACATGTCTGCTCGAGGTAAAGAAAGAAAAGCAAAACATTTTCGAATCAGAAAGAAACTTTATTACAAGCGAAAATCACAGTAATAAATGGGCTTGGTGTTGGGAGAGATCACTGAAGAGCTGCTCATGATGTGTGATATTAGAAATCTCCAAGGCAGGACATACAATATACAGCGCGTGCAGCGTTTTTAAACCGCTCATTCTAATTTATATTCTCTCTTTAACTCTCCCTCGCACCACTAGATGGCTCTCTATCCCTTTAGATCACGCCTCCTTATTGACATGTGACTCACACACCTCCTGCATGTGTAGTGTGAGTTCTGTCTGTTAATCTGTCAGGGCTTTTACTTCTCCTCGTCTTAAACAGTCCTCTGTAGAGCCTGAGACAAACTCAACTTATGACACACACTGACTGGAGTGTGTGTGTGTGTTTGTGTGTGTGTGTGTGTGTGTGTGTGTGTGTGTGTGTGTGTGTGTGTGTGTGTGTGTGTGTGTGTGTGTGTGCGTGCCTGTCTGTGTGTGTGTTCTCCTCTTCTTCTGCTAGTGATGTAGCACCACCTTGCCCTAAACCACAGGAATTAAAGCTAATTAAGTTGTGATTATTACTTTGATTTGCCCTTCGCGCACAGGCCTCAGTTCAGTGTTTATTCTGGAATCACATTAACACAAACATTATACAGTGGATTAGATACAGTCTAAAAGAGATAATATGAAAATATAAAAACCTACGTTATAAAAGTGAACACAGTTTTAGAGTCACATTGAACATAAAGGGAAAATCTCTGATAATATCTATAATGTGATCAAGAATAATAATAATGAAGGTCTGCTGTAACTGTGCAGTGTAACAGCAGTTTAACGCAGAGTAAAGTGCAGATGTTTGGATCATTTGATACACCACGCTGTGAGAAGAACAAACTGGTTTCTCCAGAACAAAATCCTGTTCAAGTTCAGTTCTGGAAGAAAGTCCAGTCTCACTGATGCTGAGTTCACATTACACCACATAACTTTTAAAATTATTGCTTCTAGTCGGAGATCTTGTCTCATGGTCTCCATGTGGTTGGTTCTACTTGACGATGAAGATGGTCTTGGACTTAGCTGATGCAGCTCACTGGAAGATTTAATAATCTCACGCTTAAAATTCTGAGTGATGAATACATTTGGTAAAAGGGACAGTTGTCCTTCTGAGACCCAGGAAAATGTCCCCCTGCAGGACTGATGTTAGACGTGTCCTAATTCACCCTGAACACAATGTTAAAGCCTGATATTTAATCTGGTCTGATTGTTTTAATGAGAGACCACGCCCCCCCTCCCCCCAATCTCCTTCTGGTCTGATTAGTCCAGTGTTAATGCTAATGTTCAGTTATCAGTTTAACACTGATATTCAGAATTTATATATTTCTGTAAAGCTGATTTAATGGAGTTTTTATAAATTTAAGCATACAGTTACATATACTGTATACAGTTAACAGTTATACAGTGTAAAGTTATATTGTGCAAAGTACAGAAAAAGTGCATAAGTGATCTATCTATGTAAATAAAATATCTATGTTCTGTCTATACATTAGTCAAAACTCATTATTTTAATTATATCTTTACATTTCATACATTTTAGGACCCAAAACCAGTCTCCGAAAAAAAAGATGTCTGTATCTCTGTATGTCTGTCCAGCCGGTTTGGTTGCAGCGTCACACAAAACTGTCTCGACAGAATTTAATGAAACTAATTAAGTCCTTTTGGTGTTCACCTGAAATTAAATCTGCACCACAAATTAAATCAAAATGCTGAGATTACCTCACAGCAGTCAACGCTTTTTTTGGATGAATGTAGTGCTTTTGCCCTCAAAGTGGGCGTGGCTACATGTGTCACTCAACAAAGCCAATGAATGTGATAGTTTACTGTAAATACACAGCGTATGTGGAAGACACAGATACGACTGTAACACGTCTACAAACCGCCACAATCCTCACGAGACACAAACAAACACGCGACACAGCGCAGATTACTCCAACAATGGTCTGGAACTTTTAAAAGCTGAATCTTCAAAGACGCAAGGACAGATCATATGTTTATTCTTCCTGTGAGAAGTTCAAAACCAGTTTGTCTTATATTTTCAGAAACTGTGTTGATAATCAAAGCAGTGATGTGAAGCAGCACCATGAGATAAAACAATAAAGGAATAAAAGTCATTAAAGGAAACATATCTGTAGAGTCCGAGGTGAGGGTGTGTTAAATACCTCAACTGAGACTGTTAGTCACTTACTGTACATAAAAATGTTGAGTAAAAGTGAGGTCATGATCAGTCATGAGAGGGATTTAATAATCTACTTTAAACAGCGAGTGTATTTATCTGATAATGACAGAAAGACAACTGAGTGTAAACAAGGCGTCAGATACTCAACCTTACAGAATGTGATTTCTGTGTATTAATAAGTTAGACAGAGAGTTCTGATGTACAGTGTAAAGGAAATATCACATTTTAATTATGTATTGATTTGTAATTGTGCCATGTGGACTATAGAAGCTTTAAACTTGTTTGCCGAAGCTTAGAAACACAAGGCCGAGCATAGTACAGAAACAACCTGATTGTCATTGTCCCTGAATAAATGATAAGGTATGGACATCTGGTCTGGGTCAGATAAAGAGTTTGAATGTAGGAACCTCATGTACGGGGCGTTGATTATGTTAGCAGAGATGTTTGTGTATAAAATGGGACAGCTGAGAGAAAGAGATCACCTTTCTCCATGCTGCAATTGTTTGCTGTACGAGACTCTGGTCCTTCTGCAGAAGTATAAAATAAAACCTTTGTGACTTTGCTCTTACCCAGAGTGTGAATTGCTTGTCTTTATAATATTTACAGAATTTCCACCACAGAGACACACAAACAGACATGTACGTGGGCTTCAACCTGAAATAATAAAAATAATAATATCATTAAAGAGCAGCAGATTATTATTAGATTTAATCTTTTAACTGTTTCTACAATCTCTTTATTTGTTACTAACTCTACTCTACAATAAATAATACTGTGGTGAATGAGGGTGTGTGTTCACATGTACAGGGTGAGAGTGAGAGTGATTAATGTACAGAAGGTGCAGTAAGTAATGAGGATTTGGTATTTATAGTAATATACAGTATAACATTGTGCAGTGGATGAGACACGACAAGAAGATAACATGCACAAATACACATGATATACACACGCACATATATGGATGTGATGTACAGAGCTAATATGTTTGAGAGAAACAGTAGAACAATGATATTGTACAATGAGATCGTGCAAAGATGTAAAGTGGATGAAGCAGTGCAACACAGACAGACAGTGACGATGCAGTGCAGGACTGGCTGCAGTCGCTCGATAGTTCAGGACTGGAATTTCCTACAAGTCTACCTGAGCCTCCAATAACTACCTGGACTCCATATTAACATCAATTAACATCAACTGTCATACTGAACCGCCTGCCACCCAACACACAGTATGAATGCAGATCAATTCCTGCTTTCTGTTTCACCCAGATGAGGATGGGTTCCCTGTTGAGTCCGGTTCCTCTCAAGGTTTCTTCCTACTGCCGTCTCAGGGAGTTTTTCCTTGCCACTTGCCATTTTTTGATTCATTCAATTCAACTCAACATACATCGATTCTATTTTACAAACTTAAATCATTCTTTTGATTGTGTAAAGCTGCCTTGCGATGATGAAAATTGTTAAAAGCGCTATACAAATAAAATTGAATTAAATTACTGTAGGGTGAGGGGGTTTGGGTGACTGTGGTCGACTAATATATTACAGCGTGGATTAATAATTATTATGGTAATATATAACAGTGTAAATAAACATACAGAGCAGGATTGTAGATCAGTAGTGAAATATGAAAGTCAGGTTATGAGCTCCTGAAGTTCTCTTCATTCATCTTTGGGCGTCACATGAGAGTCTGTTTCAGTTCAGTGTTCAGTGTCCTGATACAACACACACAACATCCACCAACAGAAGAACTTTATAGGATTACACAGTTTATTTATTATTCTGATTTATTATGAACTATTTATTGTTTTGTTTAAACCTCTGCTGCATTACTCTGCATCTCACCATAGTAGTCTTCAGAGATCTTCATTATATATACTGTAATCTGTCATCTACTGTAGAACACACTTTCTGTTACAGAATTCTGATCAAATGTCCTTGAGATCGTCTCGTATAATGTGATCAGTAATGATAATGAAGGTCTGCTGTAACTGTGCAGTGTAACAGCAGCTTAACCCAGAGTAAAGTGCAGATGTTTGGATCATGTGATACGCCACGCTGTGAGAAGAACAAACTGGTTTCTCCAGAACAAAATCCTGTTCAAGTTCAGTTCTGGAAGAAAGTCCAGTCTCACTGATGCTGAGTTCACGCAACACTACATGTGTTTCAAAATGTCTGTATCAATGACCATTCCAGCGTAGATGACTCAAATAATTTAGTGATTAATTGCTTGGATTTTTATATTTTTAATTAATGTTAAATAAAAAAATAAAACACTGGCAACTTGTGGTGGTTTAGGAGCAATAAACCTATTATGGTAATAGGAAAAAGATGCTACAATTTGCACCAGCTCACCAAAATTGGACAGTTGAAGACTGTAAAAATGTTGCCTGGTCTGATGAGTCTTGATTTCTGTTGAGATTCAAATGGTAGAGTCAGAGTCATTTGGTGTAAACAGAATGAGAACATGGATCCATCATGTCTTGTTACCACTGTGCAGGCTGCTGGTGGTGGTGGTGGTGTAATGGTGTGGGGGATCTTTTCTTGGCACACTTTAGGCGCCTGAGTGCCAATTGGGCATCGTTTAAATGCCACGGCCTACCTGAGCATTGTTTCTGACCATGTCCATCCCTTTATGACCACCATGTACCCATCCTCTGATGGCTACTTCCAGCAGGATAATGCACCATGTCACAAAGCTCCAATCATTTCACACTGGTTTCTTGAACATGACAATGAGTTCACTGTACTAAAATGGCCCCCACAGTCACCAGATCTCAACCCAATAGAGCATCTTTGAGATGTGGTGGAACGGGAGCTTCGTGCCCTGGATGTGCATCCCACAAATCTCCATCAACTGCAAGATGCTCTCCTATCAATATGGGCCAACGTTTCTAAAGAATGCTTTCAGCACCTTGTTGAATCAATGCCACGTAGAATTAAGGCAGTTCTGAAGGTGAAAGGGGGTCAAACACCGTATTAGTATCCTGTTCCTAATAATCCTTTAGGTGAGTGTAAGTTCATTAGTTGGTCAGTTCTGATTGTTCTGTAGACAACTGCTGTGTGTAGTTTACTGTGTGGGATTGAAACACACACACACACACACATACACACACACACACACACACACACACACACACACACACACACACACACACACCTGTAGGTCACACTCATGTTTCTCCACAGAAGAGCTGGACGAGTGACCATGAGACGAGGGACAGGACCAGGACCAGTGGGTGAGGACTCTTCATTACTGCATCACCTGCAGAGAGACAGAAATAAATACTCAAAACATTTCAGTCATGAACAATATTGGTCAGATTTTTTTTTCATTCAGATTATTATAAAGGCTACATGGATTTTAAAAACACGGCACTTTCATCTAAGAATGTTGTTTATATTAAAACTATCACAGTGTCCCTTATGAACAGCAGTAAACAGACAGTGAAATATTCCCACAAATTCATGAAACTATCCACAAACATCAGCATAATTCCATCTGATCTTCATAAACTTTCCCTGTGGATTAGACTGTGCTCAGTCAGACGATCAGGACACTTATTGTCTGTCATTCAATTACTGTAGTAATCAGTTTTCACATTTTGAATCTTCACTCAACGTATATAATATAATTAACAGGACTCCATTACAACGACAATCAAACTGATGGAAATCTATCTTAGCAGCTGAGAACTTTAATCCCTGAATATTATATTTAAAGGCCAATAAAATGCTTCATTTGAAATAGTTTGTGAAGAAGAACAGGCATACAAATGGTGTCACTGTCCAAATACTTATGGATCTGGCAGTAATTGTTCTTTAAAAAAAAAGCTCTCTGACACTAACAGGCGAATGATACTGATCTGGATCACAGCAGATAAATACACTGATGGTTAAGGAGGAGACGGGGAAAAAAACAAAAACAAACAAACACGCAGACAAAAAAACTCACTACTCCCACTTTTTTAATTTATTGAGTTATTGATTATGCTGAAAATAAAAGTGTTTTGAACTTAAAGAATGGAACACAAAGGTTGTACTGACTGACCTTGAGGATCTGGTGGAACATCTCTGATTATTCCTTTAGGAGGGAAAAACAAACGAGTACATATGATATTTTATCACAATAATAACTCATAACTCCTCCCCCCTGTGTACGTAGACGTCTCAGTGATGCTGAAGTGACTGACACTGTGGGTTAGGTGAAGGTCAGACTCACTAATAATGTGACTCAGTGTTTCTCTTCCCCCAGTCTTAACTTTCACCCACATAAGTCTAAGAAACTAATTACAGCTGTAATGGTGAGTGTGTGTTCTCCAGAGATTTACCGTAGACAGTGAGATTAACACTGCTGATCTTGACTGTTCCTCTCTTGGTGCGCACCACTGTTTTGTAGCTGCTGTAGACTCCAGTATCAGTGGGGGTCAGATTGTGTAACACCAGTGAACAGTTGCCCTTACGCAGCTCCTCCACAGGAACGTCCACACGACCCTCATATCCCTCAGCCTGATACGACCTCTCACTCAGTCTCTCAAACACAATCTCAGATTTGATTTTCCAAAGAATATACAGTGTGTCAGTGTCTACACTCGTCAGTTCACACGGCAGGACGGCTGTAGAACCCACTGGGCCAGATACACTGATCTCAGGTTCTGCAGAGAGGAGGACTGAGACGGGAGATTAGAATATAGATTAATCTGGACAGAGCAGTTACTTTAAACAAATGTAACTGTAATTGAGTAGTTTTATTTGTGTACTTCTACTTTTTAAAGAGGTTTTTAAAAATTACGATTTTACTTTAAGTATGTTTTGTTTGTCGTATTGTACTCCGCTACATTTGAAATCATATTTCAAAGGCAACAGCTTTATGACGTGAGCGTGTTCCTTTAACTAGTTTGAGATTTATGTCCGCCTGTCTTTTTTGAACTACACTAGAATCCCCCATCCCACAAAAGTAACTCGGTAATGTTTACTCTGAGTACATTATTAACGAGCTACATTTTACTTTTACTTGAGTAGATTTTTATAATGTTAACTTTACTTGTACTTCAGTAAAATTTCAGTGAAGTAACAGTACTTTTACTTGAGTACAAAAGCTTATTACTCTTTCCATCTCTGATATAAAGGTGATTTTATTTTATTTTATTTTTTTAAATGTGACTTACCCACACAGATGCTGATCCACACGATGCGCATGTAGGAAAACTTGGTCATGGTTACTCCACGGTGTGCAGATTTATTACAACAAACTGAAACAAGTGTGAAAAAATAAACATGTATTAATATATAAAATTATATGAATCAAAATTAATATTACTGCTTCTAAAATTCTTTTTAAATTTAAGTTTATCTAATTCTATAGTATTACATATTATAAACAACCATGCTCAAAAAAGCAATCTAATATTTTCATCTATACACACACACACACACACACACACAAACACACACACACACACACACACACACACACACACACAAAGATATTCTGAAACACAGCATAGTTGCACAGAAATTATAGGTTCAGCATCAGAGGAATTTTATTAAAAAGACTTCATACTTATAAAAGCAGAGAGAGAGAGAGAGAGAGAGAGAGAGTGTACAGAGTCTTTACAGGCTACAAGCAAGTTCACCTGTTAGCCAGAAACCCACAATAAGGTGAACATTCAATGTTTTTATTTAGAGCTGTGCGATATTACAAAAAAAGAAAAAAAATCAGCTTAAATAAATACTTTGATCATAAGTTTTTCTTACATACACCCACTCACTCATCATCTATACGCGTTATCCTGTATTCAGGGTCACAGGGGGACTGGAGACTATCCCAGGAGTCTTAGCGCACAAGGTGGGGTACAACCTGGATGGGGTGCCAATCCATCACAGGGCGCACAGACATACCAACACTCACACCCACTGCAGGCAATTTGGGAACACAAATTGGACTAATCTGCAGATCTTTGGACTGTAGGAGGAAACCGGAGTATCCGGAGGAAACCCACCAAGCACGAAGAGAACAAGTAAACTCCATGCACACAGAGACGGGAATCGAATCTGGCCAGGAATTGAACCTGATTGAATGCAGATCAATCTCTGCTCTCCGTTATCACCCAGATGAGGATGGGTTCCCTGGTGAGTCTGGTTCCTCTCAAGGTTTCTTCCTGTCACCATCTCAGGGAGTTTTTCCCTCAGCACCGTCGACCTCGGCTCGTTCATCAGGGACCATCTGATCATTCTGATTCACACACACTCACATCTCATACACACTTCGATAATTATATTGATTAAGTAAAGCTGGTTTGCAACAATGACAATTGTTAAAAGCGCTATACAAGTAAAATTTAATTGAATTGAAGTATTTGGTGAGATTACAACGATTTGCAGTTACAGCTTTCGTGTGTTTTGTCTCCCCACCAGTTTTTCACATTGCTGTTGGGGGACTTTATACCACTCTTTCTCTGCAAAAAAGCAAACAGCTCGGCATTAAAGCTTGACGATTTTTGACCCAACATCTTCCTCTTAATGATGTTCCAGAAGGTTTCTGAAGTAAACTGCAGTGCTCTCTTATTTTCCCAGAGCTGTAATGCTAATTTATTGATAGTATTATTATTTTGAAAACTAAAATAAGTTTTGGAAAAATAGTCACCATCTGTAGAAAATTGTGCAAACGATGCTTCTTTAAAACAAGAAATATTTAGTCATTTATTAATAAATATTCTTTAACACTTATCCTGTATACAGAGCCAAAGAAAACCTGAAGCCAATCACAGGAGACTTCAAGCACTAGACGGTGTACTGATGGCATACTCTTTTTGTATTGTTGCCGCGAAAGTTTTGCTTTTGTATCAGCGTTTAAATGATATAGCTTTTTGTTCATACAATAATAATATTAATAGCATCTCATTTTTACATTTTCATACTATTGGGCTTCGCCTTTTATTTGTGATAGTAGTGTGTTAATGAGCACCCTGATGGAGAAGATAGCATTAGAGGAGCGCATCCAGACTTTAGAGAGGGTTAGAGAGCGCGAGAGCAGCGTTAATCCTGTAGCGGAAAGTCTGGGTGCCACAGGCGGAGATAATCATCCCCCGACTCCGGCAGTAGAGCCTCACAGCGGGGCGAGTGGGTGACGACTCGGCGGCATACTCGTTCAGCCAAAGCTAACGCTAAGGCTAGCCCACCGGAGCACACCTCTTCTGCGCTTCACGTGTCCAACAGGTTCGCTCTCCTCAGTGATGCACCCGCTGAGAAACCTGAAAGAGCTCTGGTTATAGGAGACTCTATACTGAGACATGTGAAATTAGCTCGGCCTTTAGGGGGCGCCAGCGGCAGTGGTCAGGTGTATCCTGGGAGCCAGAGCACTGGACATAGCAGGTAATCTTAGGGCTCTAGGTCAGCATAGGTTCTCTAAGATAGTGGTACATGCTGGAGCTAACGATATATGCCTTCGTCAGTCAGAGGTTAGTAAGAGTAACTTTACAGAGGTGTTTAAAATAGCGAAGGCGATGTCCGAAGAAGTAGTTTGCTCTGGTCACATCCCAATGAGACGTGGCGACATAGCTTACAGCAGGTTATGGTCGCTGAACCGCTGGATGTCCAGGTGGTGCTCCAAAAACAACGTGGGCTTCATAGACAACTGGAAGACCTTTGAGGGCAAAGCTGGCCTGTTAGGGTGGGATGGTGTCCATTGCACTTGGGAAGGTGCTGCTTTCATTTCTTAGCGCATAGTATAGCGCATAGTGACAATCCAGAGCCAAGGCCAGGGAGCAGACAGACAGGCTAAACCAACCGTCTGCTAGCTGCATAGAGTTGTCACTCAGGGTTCATCATATTGAGACTGTGTCTGTTCCCCGAGATAAACATAAACATACATTAAGAAAGACTCAGAAAGTCTGTTTTAGTAATTTAATTAACATAGAGACCACAAACTCAGATCACACTGAATGCGCAGCCGCACCTCTGATCTGAAGCTAGGACTGTTAAATATTAGATCTCTCGCATCTAAAGCAGTTATTGTTAATGAAACTATCACAGATCAGGAGCTTGATATATTATGTTTAACAGAAACCTGGATTAAACAGGACGAGTATGTAGCTCTAAATGAAGCTAGTCCTCCTGGATACAGCTACATACACCAGCCTCGGCTAACTGGTAGAGGAGGAGGAGTCGCAGTTATTTATAACCATAATCTGTCTCTCGTACAAAAACACAGTTTTAAATCTAATGCATTTGAAGTTCTCTATAGTAACATAAAGTCAGCTCAGTCAATCCCGCTAATCATCATTTACAGACCCCCTGGGCCGTACTCGGAGTTTCTCTGCGAATCTGCAGATTTCTTCTCAAACCTTGTTGTTTCTGTAGACAAAGCGTTAATTGCTGGAGACTTTAATATTCATTTTGAGAATCCAGAAGACCCTCTGAGAACAGCATTCTTGTCCATACTGGACTCAGTAGGAGTAAATCAGTGTGTAGTAGGACCCACTCATAAAGCAAGTCACACTTTAGATTTCATATTATCCTTCGGATTAAGTATAAGAAATTTATTCACAATTCCACAGTTTGAAGTCTCAGATCACTATCTCATCTATATTAAAGTGTGTTATAGTAATAATGTACGCACAGCACCACGTGACCGCCTTAAACGTACATTTACATCAAATACCACACAGAGCTTTATCAGTAATCTCCCAGAGTTATCAACTTTGATCAACTCGATCAGGCGACTGAATATTTAGAGTCAATATTCCATTATACATTAGATAACGTAGCTTCAGTTAAAAGGAAAATTATTAGAGATAAGACACTCGCTCACTGGTATACTGATCACACGCTCAGTTTAAAACAGACCTCTCGGAAATTAGAACATAAATGATTTTAAACTAAATTGTTAATATTACTCTTAGTGTAGCTAGATCAACGTATCTGTCCACTCTTATAGAAAATAACAAAAATAATCCTAGATTTTTATTTAATACCATAGCCAAATTAACCAGAAATAAGACCAGTGCAGAAATCTCCACAACAAAAACATACAGTAGTGAGGACTTCATGAACTTTTTTAATAATAAAATTGTAAACATTAGGCATAATATTGAGGCTTTGAAACCAGAAAATGTAATTGATGCAGATGTTAAACTAACCATTTCAGATCGGAACTTAGAATACTTTTCTCCCCTTGAGGAGAATTAATTCATTTCACTCATCTCTTCTGCAAATTCATCAACCTGTATATTGGATCCAATACCGACACATTTTCTCAAACAGATGGTGCCAGAAATAACAGAACCCCTGTTGAAAATGATTAATTCTTCACACAGCATTGGGTATGTTCCAAAATATTTTAAATTAGTAGTTATTAAACTAATAATTAAGAAGTCTGACCTCGACCCCGGTCAGCTGTCCAGACCAATATCAAACCTCCCCTTTATCTCTAAGATTCTGAAAAATATAGTAGCATAGCAGCTATGCTCATATCTACACCCTAAAAAATGCTGGGTTAAAAACAACCCACTTTGGGTTGTTTTTAAACCAGCTGCTGGATAAATATTGGACCAACTATATGCTGTTTTTTTTATATTTAACTATTTAACTATAATGCTGTTTTAATTCTACCTCACAAATAGGTTATTATTATTTTTGTTTTACATGTCTATGGGTAAAACAGTTTAAACAATTAAATTACTTTGATATACTGGTCTATTACAAAAAAAAAAAAAAAAAACCTCTGAGTTTTGCAAACCATACATTTATGCAATAAACAACACCCAAGTAATTGTACAAATCATAGAAAACAATATTTATAGTTATTTTTCAAAAGCACAAGATCAGATAATACAAAAAAAAAGTTCAACAGCGATACTATTACTGAGAAGCACTAATAACTGCGAGCAGTGGTGGTCATTATCTCCCAACATCAGGATGTAGGGGTACGGCCTCGACACGTCAGCCTGCTGGAGATATTCCACTGTGTCAGTTCCAACCTTTGAAAGAAAGAAATTAAAGAAAGTAAAAGTTTATGGAAAAATCGAGAGAGTTGGCTAGTATGCATATTTGTAAGATGATTAGTGTTTTGTAACACCTCAGCTTTTTATATGTGGTTGCTAACGCTTGCAATCTAGTAAAATGCTAGCGTCATGCTGGCACTACAGTTAACAGTTTAGCTTTCATTCATCACTTCACCATCTTCATACACCATGCAAGCATTCTACAAAGAAAGCTAAAAAGCTCAGACATTTTTGCAGTTTCTTTCATACACAGGTGGGGTTCTTTGGTTTGGCTAGCTAGCAGCCATTGTCAGATAAAGTAGCACGCTATTCTACCTCACAAACCTTTCAGCCTGAAAAACGTTTCAGGCTGAAAGTTTGAATGTAACTTTAACACTGTAACAGTAATAAATGCTACATACAGTGAACAAATTCATAGGGGAGTGAAAGTGTGTATACATACCTTGTATTTAACGTTTACATTTCTTCTTAAATGTGTGAGGAGGAAGCACCCTTATCAGCAGCCCAAAAAAAAGACACGAAGGTGACACAGCCTCTGAATAAACCAGTGAACTTTGGGGGAGGGGTGGTCTTGTCTGTGACGTTAGCTGTTACTAGCTAACCCAACTCCAACCCAGCAAGCTGGGTTAAACAAAAGTACCCAATTCCCTGTAAATAACTGTATTCAGGGTCCGGGGAAAAAATTACCCAACAGGGGCAACCCAGCGTTTAGGTAGTAAAAATAATCCAGCATTTGTTACTGTGTACATAGAAATAACATACATGAACTGTATCAATCAGGATTTAGGCCCCATCACAGCACTGAGACAACACTACAAAGTAGTAAATGACCACCTATGGTCCTCTGATCAAGGTTGCATAACTATGCTTGTGTTACTCGACCTCAGTGCAGCTTTTGACATTATTGATCATAGTATTGTCTTTCACAGATTATAAAATGTAGTAGGAATTAACGAAATAGCCCTCTCCTGGCTCAGATCCTATTTTACCTATTCAGTATAGTGTAATTTGGTGTCCCACAGGGTTCGGTTATAAGCCCACTGCTTTTTTCCCTTTACATGCTTCCTTTGGGCAACATAATCCATAAGCGCGATATTAATTTTCACTGTTATGCTGACGACACACAGTCATACATCTCAGCAAAACCAGATGAGAGAAACCAGCTTGCTAAAGTTGAGCACTATGTAAAGGATATAAGAGACTGTATTAATTAACTTCCTTCGGCTTAATCCTGATAAGACAGAAGCAACATTTTAGATCACACTAATTTTAGATGGCCTTTCTGTTCTATATAGTGCAACAGTAAAAGACCTCGGTGTGATTATAGATTGTAGTCTTTCATTTGAAGCTCATGTAGACAATATCACCAGGGTAGCATTCTTTCACCTCAGAATATTGCCAAGTTAAGGAATATATTGTCACTAAACAATGCAGAAAAACTAGTTCATGCTTTTATCACCTCAAGCACATCACCCCTCTCTTATCTTCACTGCATTGGCTCCCTGTGAAATTTTGCATCGATTTTAAGATACTACTTTTGACATATAAAGCAATAAATGGTCTCGCGCCACAGTATCTGAGTGAACTGTTAGTGTCCTACGATCCGACACGTCTACGTCGATCAAACAATTCAGGCTGCTTGTCAGTACCACGTATTATTAAAACTACAGCAGGGGGTAGAGCTGGGACTCAGATACAGTCTCAGTGTTTAAGTCTAGGCCAGGCACGGGCAAACTACGGCCTAGGGGCCACATGCGGCCCGTTTAATGTTTTGATTTGGCCCGCCAAACTTGAAAAAATTTAATAAATTAACCTTGGTAATGTTTTATTTCCCCTGTAATTTTGATGTTTCCTCACTAGATATATTGGCTTTGTTGAGGTGAAGCGTAGGCCTATTACTCCACATTTGCACTTTATCCTTTGACCCTTTGACCAAAGCATGCCATCTATCTGCTCCTGTTCCGGCCCCTTTGTCAAATGTTAGAAATCAATGTGGCCCACGAATCAAAAAGTTTGCCCACCCCTGGTCTAGGCTAAAAACCATGGACAGCATCTAAACATAGCATCTGAACACAGTTCACCATAATACTCCATTTATGGTGAACTGTGTTCAGATGCTATGTTTAGATGCTGTCTTCCTCACTCTCATTGATCACTCAGGTTTGTTGACAGTGAGGTGATTGGTCGCTTTACATCTCAGGGAGCCCTCATGTCTGTGTTTCCTTCTGGCTCTCCCTTTTAGTTATGCTGTTATAGTTAGTCCTGCCAGAGTCCCTGCTGGCACTTTGCACTAATATACATTCACCTTATACATTATGTGACTGTGTGACTGTGACCATATCTAACTGTTATCTCTCCTCTTCTGCCTCCCCTCTCTTTCCCTCTCTCTGTCGAGCTACATATGTCATTCCTGAGCTGCCATTGATCCAGACTCCCTCTGCCTTATGGACCTTTCTGACTCATCCTGGTGCTCCGCTTCTGGTTGGAGATCTTGTCACATGGATGTCCCGTGTGTCTCTTTGGGACACGTGCGATCTCTGGGAACGGTTTCACTCTACTATGAAGACGGTTCTAGCCTCGACTGATGTTGACAGCTGTTTCTCTGCGTTGGCTACAGTTGCTCGATAGTTCAGGACTGGAATTTCCTACAAGTCTACCTAAGCCTCCAATAACTACCTGGACTCCAGATTAACATCAATTAACATCTGTTAACAACTATTATACTGTTAACAACTGTTATACAACTGCTTTCCACCTAATACAGGTGAATGCAGTATGAATGCAGATCACTTCCAGCTTAATGTTTCACCTAAATGAGGATGGGTTCCCTGTTGAGTCCAGTTCCTCTCAAGATTTCTTCCTACTGTCATTTCAGGGAGTTTTTCAGGAAGTCGCCCTCGGCTTGCTCATCAGGGACTATCTGACTATCTGACCATTTTGATTCAATAATTCTTTTGATTGAGTAAAGCTGCTTTGCGATGATGACAATTATTAAAAGTGGTATACAAATAAAATTTTATTTAATTGAATTGAATACAGTACTCCGACTACAGCATATCATTTCAGAACACACACACTTACACTTGGTAAATTGGGAATAACAATTATCCTAATCTGCATGTTTTGGAGTGATGAAAGAAAACTGGAGTACGCTGAAGAAAACGACCAATTACATGGCATGAGCATGCAAACTCCACACAGAGACCCGAGACGGGACCCAAACTCTGGAGGTGTGAAACCACATTGCTAACCACTACGCCACCGTGCCAACGTTAAGCTCGTTATTATTATTATCATCATCATTTGTATATGTGTTGTTCCGTGCACACTGTAGAATTAAATTTATCAGAGCAAGAAGGCTGCTGGTCCCAAGTACTTGTTAAATTTTTTTAACAGTGTTTATGGATGGTCTAGTTAAAACTTTAAAAAGAGTGGAACCTTGGATTGCGAGTAACGCGGATTGCAAGTGTTCCACAAGAATAAGCAAAGATTTTTAATACATTTTGACTTGAAAAACGAACAAGTCTTGGTTCACGAGTACCGAGTATCATGTGTCACGTGATCACAACTGAGCTAATGGTTTTTCTCTCTCTTGCGCTGCGGAATTGTGGGTAATCGTCTCCCCTGCTGGGTTTTAGTGCTCGTCTCTCACTGGTATAATCAACATCTGTGCTTGTGTGTACTGTTTACTATAACACTGTGACCACGTGTGTGTGCGTAAAAAATATTTTATTTTGTGTTTGTAAGTGTACGTGTACAGCACGTGTGTACTGTTTATTATAACACACGTGTGCGTGCGTGTAAGGCAAAAGAAAGTCTCATTAGAGAGATTAAAGATCCATTTGCTCCTTCTCTGTATCAGCCTGGCACTATGTGTGTGTGCGTGCGCGCGTAATTTGACACATGCTGCTTCACACACACACACACTCTCTCTCTCTCGTCTTTATGCTCGTAGATGCTGTGTGTGTGTAAAGGGGTGTCAAATTACACCCCTTGATGTTTTGGCATACACACATAGCGACGGGCTGATACAGAGAAGGATCTCTCGGCTTCACACACACACACACACACACACACACACACACACACACACACACACACACACACAGCTCCTGCGCGCATAAACGGAAACACTTATCTGTCAGGATTTATTTTTACATTTTTTTTAAGTGCAGGTTAATTTGTTTTATTTTTACTTTATATATTGTATTAATTTTTTAATGTATTTTTTTGGGGGGGGGGGGCTGTGGAACGAATAATTTGAGTTTTCATTATTTCTTATGGGAAGCATGACTTGATTTATGAATGTTTTGGAATATGAGCCCATTTCCTAAATGAATTATGCTCGTAATCCAAGGTTCCTCTGTACTCATAAACGTTATATATAAACGTACAATAATGATGAGAAAATTGTGATAATCTCATTAAACAATTTCTTTGAACTGAATCAATTAACCAAGAAAACCACACAACACTGTTCATCATATTCATCATTCGGGGCAGCAGAAATGGCTACATCCCCATATTAATGGGTGTGGTTTACCTGCAACACTGAACTTTAATTCTCAGCTCTTTGACAACAGCAGCCGGTATTTGATAATATTTAGAGTTAAAGGGGACCAGTTATGCACAATTCACTTTTTCTGCATGTTTAGACATTCAGATGGGTCTCCAGTGTGTGTGCACGTGTGTGCGCGCGTGTGTGTGTGCGTGCGTGCGTGTGCGTGTGTGTGTGTGTGTGTGTGTGTGTGCGTGTGTGTGTGTGTGTGTGCGTGTGCATGTGTGTGCAAACACATGAAAAACATTCATTTATTCTAGTCTGTGAACAAAACAAAATGCTCCAGTCTCTCTATCATTGCTCAAAACACATAAAGAAAGAAAACAGCAGCACAAATAAACACTCTGACTGAAGGATCACTCGTTCTTAATCCAGTAAGTGAAATAAGTTGAAAAATACTGTGGAGAAATTCCCTGTTATGTCTCACACACTCCCCTGCTTTGCTTAAAGAGGTTTAGTAGTATGGGTTGTGGCAATGTGAGCATATTTTGATTAAATATACGTGTGCATGCAACAATATGATAGAAACTATTAATCTTAGTAAAAGAACATAGAGGTAAGGTAAGGAGACAAAGGTGAGCCAAGGACAGTGTGATGTCACAGTAGCAAGAAGATGCAGCATGAACTCAAATGAACTCTAGACAGGTAGCATGTAATTACAATGGGTGACAATATGGGAAAAAGTTGGATTATAATGGGTTAATAATTTGATGAGAAATAAGAAAAAAATGTACAGAGGAGGGGGCTAGGTGAGCGCTCCTCCCCTTGCAAACTGTATAAAAGAAGTGCCCATGTCACAGTAGACTCCAGTCAGATTTTGGACATGCATGGCACTACATCCTAGGCATTGCCGAGCTGGCTCACTTGGTTTTATTGCTGCAATAAATCCTGCCTTACTTCATCCAGATCTACAAGGAGTCTGGAGTCTTTTCTTTGGTTCTTTTAAAGTTAAAGTTTTTGTGCAACATTTGTAATTAAGGCAACTGTAACTAGTGTAGGAGAGAAATCTCCCACAGCAACCCACTGACACCCCATGCTACTAACCTGGGGCTCAAACCTGGATCCTCAGCTTTCCAAATCAACAACCGAGCACTGTGAGCCACCACTCCCCCAAACCATTATCATATAAATATTTATTTTTTTTAATGCTGTGATGATACAGTACCGTTTTCAGAGCTGTAGTACCACAGTAGAGGTTTAGTCCCATTATACAGGATACAATGCACCACCAGTGTAATATGAGACTCAGTGTACTGCAGTAAAGGAGACACGACGCAACGCCCTACAGTATAGTCATATCATATTTGTGCACACACACACACAAACACACACACACAGCAGTTACACTGTTTGTTACATTGACTTAACTCAAAATGTCAAGGCAACTTGCTGCACAGCTTTTTTGAGTTAAGTGAACAACTTGGTTTAAAAGTGGAGTTAACTCAAAAAAGCTGTGCAGCAAGTTGCCTTGAAATTCTGAGTTAAGTCAACTTGTTGTTGACTTAACTAAATTTACTGAGTAAGGTCTCCCAATTTATATTCTTTTGTTAAGTTAAAAGTGTTTTGATAGTTTCAAACACTTATTAATTTAATAAATGTGAACTTGTCACATGTCTTGGGTTCAAAAAATGTGTTTAAATTTACTGACTCAGGTTTTTTATTTTATTAACATGTAAAACAATGTAATGAAAAAAGGAACACACCAAAAGGAACACACTACAACCACATTCCTTGACTTTCAAATAAAAGTAAACTAAAAGAAACATGGCAAAATGCCTTTTACAGTCTAAACTTCACAAAACAAGGAAAAGAGTACAAAATAATAATAATAATAATAATTTGAAGTCTGAAAACAGCTCACAAAAGCAAAGTCATAGCAAAAGTTAAGTCTGAAGGGATTGTACCCTTGCAGAGCATTGAGTGCCCAATTCAATGAACACCTTCTCAATCACCTCAAAAGTACTTCAGAATTTAGTTGGTACTGAAATCCAAGGCAGACAGGTCAAAGGCCAAACTGTTAAGCAACAGCAGATTGCAGATCTGGAGCATCTTGCAAGACAATCCCTTCCTCCAACACAAGAGTAAAGTTTATGACACTGGCCAAAGTCATAGGGGAATCATCATCATCTTCAATCACAATAGGAACTCCCACTTTCATCCCTCTGGTCTGTCCGTCATCAGGAGTTCTGTCCTAATGTAATAAAGAGTACAAAAAAATCACTTTTGACATCCATCTTTTCTATGTTGTTGTATTTCTTTTTGTTCCATGAAAGTTTTGGATCCAACTAGATTAATGCAGACAAAATGTACAGAAAGAAACACCTCATAAATGCTTAAAATCAGTTGTGTCTGAGCTATACAAGTTTGAGATGATCAGATAAAGTAAAATAAGAGCCGGAGTTCAAATGAATAAGAATTTAAATATCTTAATAATGTCAACACAAACTTTAACAGCCGTATTTTTGGTCAAAGTGCCTGCAGAGAATCAGTGCAACATACTCACCAGACATCTTCTGAATGGTGCAGATGATCCAACACAGATAACCACATCGAGATCTTCCAGGACAGTTTTCATTCAGAAAGTTTTAGAAATGTGTAATACTGTTTGCATAGAAAAAAGATGTTCAGGTTTGATGCTCAAGTGTCTCAGCATCAAATCTTTTCGTGTCCTGTTCTCTCAGTTCTACATGTGCACAAGGTGAAGTCCCAGCTTCAGGTTCACTGTTCAGCTCAGGTTCTGTTTCATTCAAGATTTTCTCTGGTTCCTTATGCATTAATCTGAAATCTTTGATGGTGTCATTTTTATGTTTTCTTGTTCTATGGCTGCTAAAGCTTGAATCTACATTTCTGTAAGGGGCAAAATACGATCTCTCTATTTCGTATATGTTTTCCAAGAGAAGAACTGTGCTTCAGAGCAAATCTAACTGAACTCACAAGTATGTTCATGAAGGTTACATGTATTTGATCAAAAATACAGTAAAAACAGGAATAATGTGAAATATTGCAATTCAAAACAGCTTTTTTTTCATTGGAATATATTTAAATTGTTTTATTTATTGCTGTGATGTAAAGCTGTATTTTCTGCATCATTTCTCGAGTCGTCAGTGTCACATGATCCTCAGAAATCACTATTTCTTTCATTCATTCATAATGATCAAGAAACATTTATTGAGTTTTGAGCCCATATAGCCCCCCCCCCACCCCACAATAGCAAACAATAGCCCCCCCCCACCCCACCCCCAGGACTGAATGACAATATTAGACATTTTTATAGGCTAACATTTTTATTATTATTAAAATTGGCAAAAAAGCTATAACTCTCTATACAAACATATCAAGGAATTGACCCATGATCAGATCCTCATATTAGAGGGATTTCTGAAGACCATGTGACATTAAAGACTTGAGTAATGATGCAGAACATTCAGCTTAATGTCACAGCAATAAATTACAGTTTTAAGTACAGTACATTCCAGTAGTAGTCTAATATTATTTCACATTATTCCTGTTTTATATATTAAATAAATTTAGTATTTTAATTTTGATCAAATAAATGTAGCATTGATTAAAATAAAACTCTCTTAAAAACAAAAAATAATACAGATCTCTACATAATTCGTTCTTAAAATCATCAAAAATACTGCATGGTAAATGTTTACTTACATGAAATGGCAAAGTTTGAGGTCTTGTGATGAAGTCTGGAAATGAGTTTATCCAGGAGGATATTGAGAGAATGTGTTCTGAAGCGTTAAATGCAAAGATTACAAATACTGTGGTGCAAATACTACAGATTTTAAATACCAAGTGTAGAAGAGTTATTATGAATTTAACCCGACTTTCTAGACTTGTCTTTTATTATTCTCCAGTCTCTTTGGCTGTGGGTAATAAACGGCTACAGTTAAGTTTGCAACAACTAATTTTATTAAGCCAAGACAGAATACAAACTGCCCTCCTCATGTGCTTCTCTCACACCGTGTCACACTCTCACCTGTCCCATGGGAAACCCCAGGCAGGTAACCTGTTAGTTCCTCTTAACATTAGCAACATAAGCAACATAACCAATAAATCAAACATCACACATGCAGGAATATAGAGAAAATAATCATGTGCTGTGAATAATAATTAAATAATATTCAAATCTAAATTAAAACATAATTAAATAAATAACAAATAAATGTAGTAAACTTAAAATAATACAAAATATATTGTTTGTAGGAGCTCAGGTTACAGGATGACTTGCATCTTTCTCACGTTAAATAAACAACTGTCAGATCCCTGGGCCGATCTCTTCTTCCCTGATGTTCTATGTTTACATATATGTTCTAGCACATGGTGTTTGTTTTTGTTCGCCCACTAGCTGTCCGCGTTTGTCACGATAATCCCTCCCACTTCCTCCCTAGTTTAGTAAGATGATTTCACTCACCTGCTCCACTCGTTTCCGTCGTGATTGTTTGCGTTATTTATTCCCTCTTGTCTGTTGTCTGGTGTCGGTTCGTTGTTTCCATGTTGGCAGCCGTTTGCTTGCTTCCTGTCCGGTCAAGCCCAGTCCAAGTTTTGGCTCCTGGTTAATGCTTCCCGTTTATTTTTTCTCCCTCCTTTTTTTTCTCCTTTTTCTCTCGTGTTTTAATCTCCCTCTGTCTTCCAGGCCGGTCCGGCTTTTGTTTTTGGCCGCGCTTTCCGACGGCGTCCCGCCGGCCAGCTCGCGCTCTTCCTCGCCGCCGAGCAGTGCAGCGCATCGCGCCCCTATCGCCCTCTGGTGGCCGTGGCAGGAACTACCGCTGCACTTTGGAAGTGAAAGCCATTTTTTCCCTCTACGGAGTAGTTTTTTTTTTTGTTTGTTTTTGTTTTTGTTTTTTGGGACTAAGGCGCTCCTGTGTGTTTCCTGCTACAAGGGATATTTTGTTGTTTTTTTTTTTCCCCTGCCTTGGATGTTCTGTGGACTCTATTTTTGATTACCAATAAATCATTGGAATTGACCTGCACCTGTGTCCGTTCTGATTACCTCGACAGAACGAACCGACCAAGATGGACGCAGCAGGTACGGATCCCGTCAGGTCGGCCGTGGCCCAACAGGGGGTGCTTCTGGGCCAACATGAGAGCCGACTGACCAGCACCGCGAGAGAGGTCGAGTTCCTCACCAACCAAGTGGCAGACCTCACTGCCCACATCCAAGTACTCCAGCGAGAAGGCGCCCAAGGAGGTTCGGCCCACCCTTCCTCCCGTCCAGAGCACGAACCCCGTTGCAACAATCCACCCCCCTATGATGGGGACCCCAATTCATGCCGAGCGTTCTTGACACAGTGCTCAGTTGTATTTGCCCTCCAGCCACGCACGTTCGCGGCAGAGGAGACAAAGGTGGCATTCGTTATGACTCTCCTAACGGGCAAGGCGCGAGAGTGGGGAATCTCAGTCTGGGAATCTGGAGACCCATGCTGTCTCTCATTTGACGAGCTTCGGCAGGAGATGATCAGGCTCTTTGACCGGTCTGCCAGAGGGCAAGAGGCAGCGGACCAGCTCGCACGGCTTTGCCAGGGAGGCCGTTCAGTCACAGAGTTTGTCATACAGTTTAAGACTCTAGCAGCCTCCTGTGACTGGAATGAGGGAGCCTGTCGGGCCATGTTCCGGGCCGGGTTGGAGGAGGACATACAGGATGAACTGGCCACTCATGACTTACCTCGTGACTTCGAAGAGCTCATAAACCTGGCCCTGCGCATCGAGGTTCGCCTCCATCGTCGGCACCGGCGCCAGCTGATCCGCCTCTCTGGCGAGGTGGAGGGCTCCCACTCACCTTCAGCAACTTCCGATCTACCAGATCCCGAGCCCATGCAGCTGGGACGTCTTCGTCTTTCACCCCAGGAGAGACAACAGCGTCTGACCCGGGGCCTGTGCCTCTACTGTGGAAAACCAGGCCACTTTGCAGCAGTCTGTCCGGCAAAAGCCAAAGCTCACCGGTGAAGCGGGGGATCTTGGTGAGCACGATACCTTTTTCACAATCCCTCTCCTCACGAACCCTTTTACCTGTACTGGTCCAATACGGGGGAACTT
This sequence comes from Clarias magur, assembly GCA_013621035.1. NCBI lineage: Eukaryota > Metazoa > Chordata > Actinopteri > Siluriformes > Clariidae > Clarias > Clarias magur. The sequence goes on from QNUK01001141.1 coordinate 47,829, forward strand.
CAGAGTCCTGTTCGGCGTTGGTCGATTCAGGGGCTGAAGGGAACTTCATGGACAGCTCGATAGCCGGACGATGGGGTATCCCAGCCATCCCACTCGCTGAACCTATCCCTGCCCGATCCCTAGATGGGACTTTGATTACTACAGTTTTCTATCAAACCCCAAAACTTAGCCTGGTAGTCTCAGGCAATCACCGTGAGGTCACCACGCTGTACCTTCTGGACTCTCCTTGCACGCCCATAGTTTTGGGGCACCCCTGGTTGGTACAGCTTGGCCCTCATGTGGATTGGTCTGGAAATTCTGTGTTATCCTGGAGTCAAAACTGTCTTGCTTCATGTCTTGGTTCTGCCCCTTTTTCTGGTCCTGTTTGTCCTGTGTTGCAGGTGGAGGAGGCTGATCTGTCCGGGGTGCCGGCGGGGTACCATGATCTGCGTCTGGTGTTCAGCAATTCCCGGGCCATGTCCTTGCCTCCTCATCGTCCTTATGATTGTGCTATAGAGCTCCTCCCAGGCACTTCTCCGCCCAAGGGTCACTTATATTCCCTTTCAGGTCCAGAGAGAGAGGCCATGGACAAGTATATTAATGAATCCCTCAAAGCCGGCCTCATCCGTCCCTCCTCCTCTCCTGCGGGTGCGGGGTTCTTCTTCGTCAAGAAGAGGGACGGCTCCTTGCGTCCCTGCATTGATTATCGTGAACTGAATGACATCACTGTTAAGAACAGGTACCCCCTGCCGCTTATGTCTTCAGCTTTCAAACTCTTACAGGGAGCCAAGGTCTTCTCCAAGCTTGACCTGCGCAACGCCTACCACCTTATCCGCATCCAGGAGGGAGATGAGTGGAAGACAGCTTTCAACACACCCACGGGACATTTTGAATACCGGGTCCTTCTGTTTGGTCTGACCAATGCCCCCGCTGTCTTCCAGGCCCTGGGCAATGATGTGCTGAGAGACATGGTAAACCGATTTGTCTTTGTGTACCTTGATGATATCTTGATATTCTCTCCCTCTTTGCAGGTACACGCTCAGCATGTCCGCCAGGTGTTGCAACGACTACTAGAGAATCAGCTATTTGTAAAAGCAGAGAAGTGCGTCTTCCATGCAAGGTCAGTTTCGTTCTTGGGGTTTGTTATTTCGGTGGGTGAGATCGGAGCTGACCCTGATAAAATAAGGGCTGTAGCCGAGTGGCCAACTCCTGACTCTTGGAAGGCTCTGCAGCGGTTCTTGGGGTTCGCCAATTTTTATCGGCGCTTCATCCGGAACTTCGGCCAAATTGCTGCACCCTTAACAGCACTCACCTCTCCTAAAGTACTGTTTAGATGGAGTAATGAGGCCCAGGAGGCCTTTGATAAATTAAAGTCCCAGTTTATCTCTGCTCCTGTTTTGTCTACTCCAGATCCTGAACAGCAGTTTATTGTTAAGGTGGATGCTTCGGATGTCGGAGTAGGTGCAGTCCTGTCACAACGCTCTCTCCGGGATGGGAAAGTACATCCTTGTGCCTTCTTCTCCCACCGCCTAAGCCCCACGGAGCGGAACTACGACATAGGTAATCGGGAGTTGTTGGCTGTCAGACTAGCCTTGGGTGAGTGGCGTCACTGGCTTGAGGGCGCAGTCCAACCGTTTGTGGTCTGGACCGACCACAAGAATCTAGAATACATCAATTCAGCCAAGAGGCTTAATTCTAGACAGGCCCGCTGGTCCCTTTTCTTCAGTCGTTTAAATTTTTCCCTCTCGTACAGACCTGGGTCCAAGAACACGAAGCCTGACTCCCTCTCCCGTCTGTTTGAGACCCCTGAGAGGGAGGTTCCAATTGACACCATCCTTCCCAAAGGCGTAGTGGTGGCCTCCCTCTCATGGAATGTCGAGAGAGAGGTCCAGGAGGCCCAGCACAATTCCCACATACCGAGGGGGGTTCCAGTGGGCAAGTTGTTTGTTCCTGTGGTGCTGCATCCTAAAGTCATCCAGTGGGGTCACTCATCTAGACTAGTGTGTCACCCAGGAGTTCGGAGGTCGCTGGCTTCCATCCGCCAGCGATTTTGGTGGCCTTCCATGGCCAGGGATGTCAGGCAGTTTGTGGCAGCCTGCTCAGTTTGCGCCCAGAACAAGTGTTCATCCTCGCCTCCTGTTGGTCTGCTCCGCCCATTACACGTCCCTGCCCGCCCATGGTCACATCTAGCCCTTGACTTTGTCACTGGCCTCCCTGAGTCGAAGGGCAACACTGTCATACTCACGGTGGTGGATCGCTTCTCCAAAGCAGCTCACTTCATTCCTCTCCCCAAGCTCCCCTCTGCCAAGGAGACAGCTCAGGTGGTGGTGGACCAAGTATTCCGGATTCATGGTCTTCCGGTTGGTGTGGTCTCTGACAGGGGCCCACAGTTTGTCTCTCGGTTTTGGAAGGAATTTTGCAGACAGATCGGGGCCTCTACGAGTCTGTCATCTGGATTCCATCCCCAGACCAATGGGCAGTCTGAGCGGGCTAACCAGGATTTGGAACGTGCTCTCCGCTGCCTGGCATCACATAATCCTAACTCTTGGTGTCACAACTGACCTGGGTAGAGTATGCCCATAATACCCTCCCGGTTTCTGCAACAGGTATGTCGCCTTTTCAGTGTTCAGTTGGCTATCAACCCCCTCTGTTCCCTTCACAGGAACCCGAAGCGGCGGTCCCGTCTGCTTTGGCTTTCGTTCAACACTGCCGGCGCACCTGGAGGAAAGCCAAGGAAGCCTTGGTCCGGGCTAGTAGACGGACCAAAGCCGCAGCTGATCGCAACCGGACTCCTGCCCCACACTATGTTTGTGGTCAAAGAGTATGGCTCTCTACCAGGGACTTGCCTCTCAGGGTAGCCTCACGCAAGTTGGCTCCCAAGTTCATTGGTCCATACCAGATCACAATAGTCTTGAACCCAGTGGCGATTCGGCTCAAGCTTCCTCCCACGCTTGGTCGGGTACACCCAGTGTTTCATGTCTCTAGGGTTAAACCTGTGTTTTCATCCCATCTTGTTCCTCCTGCCCCGACCCCCCCTCCCCCCCGTCTAGTGGATGGCTCCCCAGTATACACTGTTAGGAGGTTGCTGGACGTTCATCGCAGAGGTCGGGGCTTTCAGTATCTAGTGGACTGGGAGGGCTACGGTCCGGAGGAGAGGAGTTGGGTTCCGGCCTGGGATGTCCTGGACCGGGCGCTGATCGTGGACCTGCGCCGGCGACAAGGTAAGCCCCTCCCTGGGGACACCTAGTGTCGCCCTTGGGGGGGGCGCCACTAGGTTTACATGATGTTCTATGTTTACATATCTGTTCTAGCACATGGTGTTTGTTTTTGTTCGCCCACTAGCTGTCCGCGTTTGTCACGATAATCCCTCCCACTTCCTCCTTAGTTTAGTAAGATGATTTCATTCACCTGCTCCACTCGTTTCCGTCGTGATTGTTTGCGTTATTTATTCCCTCTTGTCTGTTGTCTGGTGTCGGTTCGTTGTTTCCATGTTGGCAGCCGTTTGCTTGCTTCCTGTCCGGTCAAGCCCAGTCCAAGTTTTGGCTCCTGGTTAATGCTTCCCGTTTATTTTTTCTTCCTCCTTTTTTTTCTCCTTTTTCTCTCGTGTTTTAATCTCCCTCTGTCTTCCAGGCCGGTCCGGCTTTTGTTTTTGGCCGCGCTTTCCGACGGCGTCCCGCCGGCCAGCTCGCGCTCTTCCTCGCCGCCGAGCAGTGCAGCGCATCGCGCCCCTATCGCCCTCTGGTGGCCGTGGCAGGAACTACCACTGCACTTTGGAAGTGAAAGCCATTTTTTCCCTCTACGGAGTAGTTTTTTTTGTTTGTTTGTTTTTGTTTTTTGGGACTAAGGCGCTCCTGTGTGTTTCCTGCTACAAGGGATATTTTGTATTTGTTTTTTTCCCCTGCCTTGGATGTTCTGTGGACTCTATTTTTGATTACCAATAAATCATTGGAATTGACCTGCACCTGTGTCCGTTCTGATTACCCCTACAACAACTGCACCAAGCTCTATGTACTTCACAAAGAACGCCACATAATAACGCTCATTTATGTTAAGACCATTTCTACAAAGGACTTCGATATAAATATGTGCACTTACCAAAGTTTAAAAGAAGTTGTCCGTTGTAAGGTGGAGAAACGGGATGCTAATCCAGATGATGTTCAAAATACCCGCTGCACCCAACACGCATGCGCCACTTCAGAACCGTATCAGCGTGCATGCGCCAACTTCCGAACCAACTTCCGTGCGTGTTACAGTAACTTGCATTAGAAAGTCTGTTCAGTAATTAAACCTTAGTTGACCCAGTGAGTTTTTAATGAACTTGTTTTCACTAGTTCAGTCAGTTTTTCATGTCTTATTGTCCAGATTACTAATAAATACTCATTATGCCAACATTTTGCTAGTTGGATTTGTTTTACAGTGTAGATCAAAGAAAATAAAACCTATAAAACGAAACACACATGAACACTCCTACCTTTTTAGAAATTGCATTATGAGGTCCTCATATTTATTATTTATTCTGCAATTATTTATTGTTTATGTTCAGCTTCAAGTGTCTGCCATGGAAAAAAACATTTCATTTCTACAGTGAGCAGTGGTCCACTTGCTCTTCTTCATATTCCTCCACATATTCCTGTACATTAATTCCCGCCTCCTACACCCACCCGTTCAACAGAAAACCATTATTAACGTGTTACAATGAAAGTGTGATTTGATTCATTGAGGTTTACAGACAGGGACTCTTTTTTTGTCCATTTTGTTGCTGAATCCTGACATTCTAAGTGCTCTATAGAGAGTGTTTTTGTCATAAAAATAGTAATGTTATGAGAAAGGTATAGAGATCACTAAACAAAAATGATTTTGTTTAAAGTCACAAAGTTTAACTTTCTCGTTTCTTGCGCATTCGCAGAAAGAATAGAATAAAAGTAAAATAGATTTCAGGAAAAATACTAACTTTTAGAAAGGTATGCAAACGATGCTTCTTTTAAACAAGAAACATTCACTGATTTATCCATTAATATTCTATACCACTTATCCTGCATACAGGGTGGGGCAGAGCCTGGAGTCTTCAGACACTAGACCGCATAAACCTTGTGGGTACACACACACACACACACACACACACACACACACACACACTGGATAATTTGGTAATGAACCTAATCTAAACATAAACCTTTCCCTCTATTTTGGGAGGAAACCAGATTATGTGGAGGAAACTCACCAAGCACGGGGAAAACACTCAAACTCCACACACACACAGAGCAGAGGTTTTGGAGGAGCATGTCAGGAAACATTTCACATGTAGTGACCTGGACACTATTCTGCAAGATGAACGGCTCAAAATCGCTCTGGTCACTGTGCAGGACTTGTATCTGTCATTCCCAAGACCAAATGATGCTGTATCAGCCGCTAAAGGAGGCGCTGCACCATACTAATGAATTATTGTGGTCTAAAAGCAGTTTCCGTTTCATTGTCCAACTCCTGTATGTGTATATATATATATATAACATATTATTATTAATATTGTTATTGTAAGTTCAGGAGCAGTGCATACTGTGAAATGTGTTTATCAGAGCAACAAGGCTGCTGTTTTAACAGCATTCATGGATCTTATTGTTAAAATGTTAAATAATAATAAACTGTACATACAAACATGTACAATAATAAGGAGTGCATTGTGAAAATCTCATTCATTTGTCGATGAATGTCCATGTACAGTTACACTGCATGTAGTTAAAGTCTCAGGACCTTCTCGACAACAACCAGTGTTTGATGATATTGAGTATTAAAGGCCACCTGTTATGTATATATTAAACTGGTTTAGTCCTGTTATACAGTATACTGTGTACTACAGTAAAGAAGACCAAGCCACACCTTATAGTTGCATCAGATTCTGTCTACACACACACACACACACACACACACACACACACACACACACAGATAAACATACACACACACAACAGACACTTTTACACAGCAGTTAGGCCAATCAAAATAAACATTGTAAAATTAAGCACACATGCAGGGTCCTACCTTTTTAGAAGTTACAGTATGAGATGGTCATATTTTACAGTAAAGCCCCCTGCACTACAGCACAATCTGCTTTAATAAAGTCCACTATAGTAAAGTCCAGATCTGAGCTCAGATAGTCAGTAATTATTCTAATGTTCAGCCTGGAGTCTGTCATGGTGGAAAACTGAAAGTCCGCTTGTCCATCTCATCATGACTCTGACTGTCACTCCCCTCCCCCCCACCACACACACACACACACACACACACACACAGTAATGTAATATGAAACCCTCAGTAATGTGTTTGAATCTGGTTATGATTTGAGACTCTCTAGTGTGACTGGTGGAGGTCTACAGACAGGGATTTTTTTTTCTTCTTTTTTATTGATTTTTCTGTGAGGAGCACTTCAAAAGACCTTCACACAAATTCTCATTACTATTCTCCTGTAAGATGTGAACATTAACTGACGCTCCCAGCTGAGCTCCTGTAATGTTCTGGTGTTGGTGAGTGATTGTGTGTGCAGTTCTCACAGACAGATCGCTCCATCTCTTCCACCAGAGGGCGACATTGATTTTTAAGGATCAGATGTACCACTCATTGGATGTTCACAGGAACGACTGCAGTGGGTTCAGAAACGCTTCGGACCGGGATCGACATTCATAGACGTACGTCCTTCTTAAAAACGTTTGGACTATTTAGATGTTTCACTGCAGCTAAGAGTCTCATCACTGTGACTGTGATTCAAGTCTTCTGTAAATGGCAATCACTTTTACACCTTCATTCACCACAAATCTCATAATGAGTCCCGGTTTAACTCGAACGCCCCTCTTATCTGTCACATGCTCCTCTATTATCATATTTAAACTCTTCATGTGCATTACATTACTAGTCGTCCTCACACTTCAGAGAGTTTTCACTCCAACAGATTAGGAATCTGATTTTTAATAATAAAATTCTCTAAAAAGAGTTTCCCAGTGATTTACTTGAATTTTAACTTAATTTCTTTTCTACGCAAATTAAAGCTGTTCAGCAGCCTCTGATCAACAAACTGAGTCACAGATTGTGATAAAATCACAGTGTTGTGTAACAGCAGTTAGTCTGTGTTTACATTCAGCTCAGGTCTTTTCTGATCAAAAGAATGAAGGGAACACTTAGTGCTAGTTTGACTTGAACATCCTTCATATGTGGATAGATTGTTCAAGTCAAACCAGGTCTAAGTCTTCTTTTTTTTTTTAAGCACAGTGGAACCTCAGATTGCAAGTAATGCGGTTTTGTCTTGCGGAGTGTTCCGCAAGACAAGCAAAGATTTTAATACATTTTTATTTGAAAAACGAGCAAGTCTTGGTTTACGAGTGGCGAGTGTCATGTATCACGTATGCGCCTCTTATTTTGACACCGAGCGTCACTCTTGCGCTGCAGAATTGTGTGTAATCGTCTCCCCTGCTGGGTCTCAGTGCTCGTCTCTTACTTGCATAATCAACATCTCGCTCTCTGTTTCAGCGTCTCCTATGTGTGCGCGCGCATAATTTGACACCGACACACGCAGACACACTCTCTCTTTTTCCCTGTTAAAACTGTGTTTCCGCTGTGTTTATGTGTGTGTCCGTTTGTTGTGAAACTTATAAAGTGATTCCGTTAGTATGCACACATGCCAGTGTCAGAGAGATTTCTTTTTTTTCCTGTTAAAACGGTGTTTCCATTGTGTACCAGTGTGTGCCTGTGTGTGTTGTGACAGCAGCATCGCATCTTACGATCTGCCCCCTCGCACTCAACTAAGCAGAGGAAAACCCAGCACAAATTCAGCACCAAGGTCAGCTCCAGCTCATGCATAGAAGGGACGAGGCGCGTTAACTCACTGTGGCCGAAGACAGTATGGCCTCTACCATCTCGAGGGCAACAACGCACACAAAAGGGAAGAACCGACAACAGACGGGTGAGAACAAAAAGTGCAGGATGTAAGATCACGGCCCTTCTTCTCTGCCATTTCTTTCACACACTCAAGGAAGCCTTCAACCTGGACAACTGGAAAAGAGAGGGGGACTGCATCTCAGCCTTGCTGCCTCCCCATGCCCAGCCTGTCGATTACTCAAGACCGGCTGCTGCTGTTCCCGGAGGCCTGCAGGCTACCTTCTCAACTGATCCTCAATGAGCAATCTCCGCTAACCGCTGAAAATATTTTCTGTGTTTCATAAATAATAAAGCACTTATTTCCTCACCCTCGTGTTTCCCATGTCTGTGTTCTGGTCTGCTGTTGCTAAATGCTTTACTGTGTTTATAGACTGTAAATATTGGGCTGCTTTATGAGCATAATTATTATATTAAGGTAACTTTGAATTAAAAAATTATTTATATCAACAAGCACTCTGATTAATTTAAGTTTATATTTTCATACAGTTTACTGAGCTAAATTGTCAATCATTAGGCATTAAGCACAGTCTGCACTGCATTTATGTGAATTGATTCTTTTACTGCAGCACGTCCATATTAGATTTATTGCTCTTAAACCAGTGGTTTTTATTATTATTATTATTATTATTATTATTACATATATTAATAATAATAATAATGATGATGATGATGATGATGATAATAATAATATAAATAATAATAATAATAATAATAATAATAATAATAATATTTTACATTAATTTTAAACCAAGCAATTTATCATAAAAGATTTGAGTCATCTAAACTGGAATGGTCACTTAGTCAGACACTGCTGAAAGTACTGCAATGTAAATGAAAGTAAAGTGTAATGTAAGGAAAATCCTGTAGTCTTGTGTGAAATCAGCATTACTGTTACTGGACTTTCTACCAGAACTGAACTTGAACAGGATTTTGAAACACTAGGATACATTTCCTAGTGTAGAAGTGGATTATCACCCACTCACTCATCATCTACGTATATATAACGCTTTATCCTGTATTCAGGGTTGAGGGGGTTTGGAGCCTATCCCAGGAGACTTAGGGCGTGAGGCGGGGTACATCCTGGACAAGGTGCTAATCCATCGCATGACACACACGCATACACACACACTACGGAAAGGTCAATTGGACTGTGGGAGGAAACCGGAGTACCCGGAGGAAACCGATCGAGCACGGGAAGAACATGCAAGCTCCATGCACACAGAGACGGGAATCGAGCCTGGCCAGGAAGTAAACCCGGACCCGGAGAGGTGCAAGGCGACAGTGCTAACCACTACACCACCGTGCCGTCGCGAGGCGGTTATATAAAGAAATAAATAGAGTTTTTACTTTCCTGTGTTCTTTGTGTGGCCTTCAGCTCTCCTGTGTTGTTGGGTCTGGTGGGCTATAAAACTTCCTGGTAGATGGCCGAGCTGACCTTTGACCTGATAAAACACAGTGGACCAACACCAGCAGATGACATCGCTACTCAAACCACCACTGACTGTGTAAACTTTACACTGGACCTCGAGCAGCTTGGACTCTATCCCTCTTCTCTCTTCCTCCAGACACTGGGACCTTGATTTCCCAATGAAATGCAAAATTTACTTTCATCTGAAAAGAGGACTTTGGCCCACTGAGAACCCGTCCAGTTCTTTTTATCGTTAGTCCACGTAAGACGCCTGTGACATTGTGTCTGGTTCAAGAGTGGCTTCACACAGGGAATGAGACAGTTGCAGCCCATGTTCTGGATACATCTGTGTGGTGGCTCTTGAAGCACTGACTCCAGCTGCAGTCCACTCCTTTGTGAATCCCCCCCAAATCCTTGAATGGGCTTTGTTTCACAATCAAGGCTGTAGTTATGCCTCTTGCTTGTGCACCATATTTCTCTATCACATTTTGTCCAGTAATGTGCTTGGACACACCTAACCCTAACCCTAACCCATTCTGTCAGCAGCCAACTGAGACTGAGAGACCATTTAAAGGCTCAGGAAACCTTTGCAGGTGTATTGAGTTAATTAGCTGATGAGAGTGTGAGACCACGCGTCTCCAATATTGAACGTTTTCACAGTATTCTAATTTTCTGAGATTGAATTTGGGGTTTTCATTAGCTGTAAGCCATAAAAATCTAAATTTTAATTTATTTATTTATTCACTTGAAATTTATTAGCCTGTGTGTAATGAATCTACAGTATATAATATATGAGTTTCACTTTTTGAATAGAATTACTGAAATAAATCAAAAATCGTTTTGATGAAATTAATTAATTAAATTAATTGTTACCATCAAATTCTCATAAAAAAAAAAAAAAAAAATTCTGACAGAATCACTCTCTATAGATGATGATTCAACAATAAAATGGACAAGCAGAAACAGAGTCCCTGTCTGTAAACCTCCACCAGTCACATTAGAGTGAATTAGTCTTAACCTCATATCTTACTTGAGGCAGTTATGAGTAATAACACAAACACGGGTTTCATGTTACAGACTCCATTGCACATATGGGAAAGGGCGGAGAAATGAGGAGAAGTGAAAGCAGATTATTGCACTCACTGGGTATTAAACAGTTTTCCACCATGACAGACTCCAGGCTGAAGATGAGAATAAATACTGACTATCTGAGCTCAGAGCTGCACTTTACTGCAGTGGACTTTATTCAAGTGGAGGAATGAACAATCAGGACATCATAAGAGGTAGGACTTTCTATGTGATTGATTTTAATTGTTATTTTAATTGTTCTACCTGGTGTGTGTGTGTGTGTGTGTGTGTGTGTGTGTGTGTGTGTGTGTGTGTGTGTGTGTGTGTGTGTGTGTGTTTACAGAAAGTGCTTTATGTGGCAAAATCTACAGATCTGAAACCCATCTTGATCCAGCATGTGTGTTTTGTTGACGAGGCACAGCTCCAGCCGTGTGTGATCCCAGGAGTGAAAAGGAAGTTGTGTTGTGCAGTTAGTGTTGGAAATGAGTCTTGTGGAAAAAGATGGAGGAAAAAGTATTCATAGTTGAGTATTATTTCTGCTCATACAGTCGTAGTCCTGATCTGGGACCGAGTTTAAAAATGGTGAGAGAACATTTCCTTTCCACAGCCGTCCCATGCCCCTGATCTCACGCCAACTGATCTCTACTTGAAAAAAATGTGTTTCTGCATGACGTCTGCAGTGACCATTGTTCCGGATATCCGGGTGAGAATCTTCATGAAGGACGTGAACACGAGCGGGGCGGTGCACACACACACACACACACACACACACACACACACACTTCGGACACGACACAATATTACGCATACCGTGGTAAATCAACTCGCTAATAGTGTGTATGTTGGTTTCGTTCAGGAGAAATACATTCAAGAAAGACAACAAGGTAATATTGCTCGTCTTTTCAGTTCAATACTGTATATTTTGGCAGATACTGTATTAGAAACAGGGTGTGGCATCATGTCTCCTTTACCGCAAAGTCCTGAAAATGGCATTGTGTCATTGCAGCTTTTTGAAATAATACTTATACTATAATGGTTTTACGTTGTGAAATCTGTTTAATCTAACTATTAGGAATCTGTTTCTTTATGCACAGCAGTGATATTTATTTGTGACTCAGCAGCGAATGTCTGAGAAATTTCTCCATTGTAGTGTTTCTGTTACAATATAGCAAAGCCTTAAGCACGCCAAACCAAACTCAGACACCATGAAACGGAGGCTGCTGAAAATAAAGGTTGTCTTTTATTGTAACAAAATGGTGAAGAGTGAAAAATCGATGAGCTGCTCATGCGGGTTGAGGCGTTAAAGGACGGTGGAGCTGGCCGTGGTGCTTAAGGGTTGTCTTGGGCTTATTTTGAGTGGAGGCTGTAGGTTTACTGTCACGGCACTCGCACCCTCAGCTACAAGCTCGTCCTCGACAATGAGAAGATCTTGTTTTGATCACTTATTGATTGCCATTTCTGCTGCCCCGTATGCCAAAGTGCAAATGATGAGTATGATGAAGATGATGGATAGTGTGGCGTCAGTTTATTTCAGTCAATTTAAATTTAAAATGTTTTATTTAGATTATCAAAATGTTTTCATTAGTCTTCTCATGTTTATATTGTACAGTATATTATTTAAAAGTACTAGACTATTAATGCCGTCAAAAAATTTAAGTAGTACAAAGAAATAGCAGCCTTCTTGCTCTGATAAACACATTCTACAGTGTGCTTCTGAAAAGCAGTTTTAATTAAACATAATATAATAATAAAACGAGCTTAACAGGCAGCATGTTGCTGAGGACTTATATTTGTGAATAAATAGTCAAGAATTGATTTTACCCATGTACAGGGTGGGCCATTTATATGGATACACCTTAATAAAATGGGAATGGTTGGTGATATTAACGCCCTGTTTGTGGCACATTAGTATATGTGAGGGGGCAAACTTTTCAAGATGGGTGGTGACCATGGTGGCCATTTGGAAGTCGGCCATCTTGGATCCAACTTTTGTTTTTTCATTAGGAAGAGGGTCATGTGACACATCAAACTTATTGGGAATTTCACAAGAAAAACAACGGTGTGCTTGGTTTTAACATAACCTTATTCTTTCATGAGTTATTTACAAGTTTCTGACCACTTATAAAATGTGTTCAATGTGCTGCCCATTGTGATGGATTGTCAATGCAACCGTCTTCTCCCACTCTTCACACACTGATAGCAACACCGCAGGAGAAATGCCAGCACAGGCTTCCAGTATCCGTAGTTTCAGGTGCTGCACATCTCGTATCTTCACACCATAGACAATCGCCTTCAGATGACCCCAAAGATAAAAGTCTAAGGGGGTCAGATCGGGAGACCTTGGGGGCCATTCAACTGGCCCACGATGACCAATCCAGGAAATTTCAGGAAACTGTTCATCTAGGAATGCTCGGACCTGACACCCATAATGTGGTGGTGCACCATCTTGCTGGAAAAACTCAGGGAACGTGCCAGCTTCAGTGCATAAAGAGGGGAAACACATCATCATGTAGCAATTTCAAATATCCAGTGGCCTTGAGGTTTCCATTGATGAAGAATGGCCCCACTATCTTTGTACCCCATATACCACACCGTACCATCATCATTTCCAATGTGGGTTAGTGTCAGACCAATAGCGGTGGTTTTGTTTGTTAACTTCACCATTCACATAAAAGTTTGCCTCATCACTGAACAAAATCTTCTGCGTGAACTGAGGGGCCTGTTCCAATTTTTGTTTTGCCCATTCTGCAAATTGTGTGCGCCGATCCGGGTCATCCTCGTTGAGATGCTGCAGTAGCTGGAGTTTGTAAGGGAGCCATTTGTGAGTAGCTAATATCCGCCGAAGGGATGTTCGACTAACGCCACTCTCCAGTGACATGCGGCGAGCGCTACGCTGTGGGCTCTTGCTGAATGAAGCTAGGACAGCCACTGATGTTTGTTCATTAGTGACAGTTTTCATGCGTCCACATTTTGGCAAATCCAACACTGGACCAGTTTCACGAAACTTAGCAAGCAGTTTGCTAACTGTAGCATGGGAGATGGGTGGTCTCGTAGGGTGTCTTGCATTGAAATCTGCTGCAATGACCCGGTTACTGCGTTCACCAGATATCAACACAATTTCTATCCACTCATCATGTGTTAACCTCTTCGACATGTCAATGGCTGTGAACAAAGAGAAACTTGTAAATAACTCATGAAATAATTCATAAAGTTACGTTAAAACCAAGCACACCATTGTTTTTCTTGTGAAATTCCCAATAAGTCTGATGTGTCACATGACCCTCTTCCTATTGAAAAAAACAAAAGTTGTATCCAAGATGGCCGACTTCAAAATGGCCACCATGGTCACCACCCATCTTGAAAAGTTTGCCCCCTCACATATACTAATGTGCCACAAACAGGACGTTAATATCACCAACCATTCCCATTTTATTAAGGTGTATCCATAGAAATGGCCCACGCTGTATTTGAAATATGTCTGATGTGTCTGAAGAAACATTCGTTACACATTTACTCTTGTCAAGGAAGTTTGTATAAAAATAGTAACAGCACCATTTTTTATTTTATTTTTTTATTTATATTTTTTATTATTCTTGTTTAATGGCAGCACTGTGGTGGAGTGGTTAGCATTGTCATCTTGTATCTCCAGGGTCGAGGGATCGATTCCTGCCTCAGATCAGTGTGTGTGGAGTTTGTGTGTTCTTCCTGTAAGTGGGGGTTTTCCTCAGTGTACTCTGGTTTCCTCCCTCAGTCCAAAGACACGCAGATTAGGCTAATAGGCATCACCAAATTATCTCTAGTAAGTGTGTGTGTGCGTGTGTGTGTGTGATTGGCATCCTGTCCAGGTCAAGTCTCCTTAGATAGGCTCCAGGCCCCCCATAAAGCAGCACAGACGATGAGTGTGAGTGTGTGAGAAGGTGTGCAAAAAATAACTATGATTAATATCACGAGATATTTTAATACTGTATATCTGTATTTTTTCACACCAATCTTTGTTTGTTGTAGTAAATCTGCACATACTGACGAACCATGGATAACTTTTCTTACATCTACCTCATGTGGAGCAGCGTCTGTGTGAGTAAGTCACCTTTTGTTTTTTCATGAAACAAATTTAATGTAAGGATCTTAAAATAAATTCACTGCTGAGATTAATTTATATCTATTATAATTTTCCCGTCTCAGTCCTCCTCTCTGCAGAACCTGTGGTCGGTCTATCTGGCCCAGTGGGTTCTACAGCCGTCCTGCCGTGTCAACTGACAAGTAATAAAAGTGTGAGGACCTATATCAGGTGGAAAAATACATCTGAGACTGTGTATGAGCGAGATGGTGAGGGTGATCCATATCAGGGTGGGGGATATGAGGGTCGCGTGGACGTTCCTGTGGAGGAGCTGCGTAAGGGGAACTGTTCACTGGTGTGGAGCAATCCAGGATACAGGAGTCTACAGCAGCTACCTGAGAAATACCATGAGAGAGCTAGTCCTGATCAACAGTGTTAATCTCAAAGTCTATGGTGAGCGGGTTAGTCTCAATATACTGTAACACACACTGACAGATTATTTCCTTAGACATTTGTACATTATTCATAAATTTGTAAATACCATTCATTTGTAAAAGAGAAACACTGAGTCACATTATTAGTGAGTCTGACCTTCACCTAACCCACAGTGTCAGTCACTTCAGCATCACTGAGACGTCTACATACACAGCAGGGAGGAGTTATGAGTTATTATTGTGACAAAATATCATATGTACTCGTTTGTTTTTCCCTCCTAAAGAAATAATTAAGGTGTTCATACTCATAACTTATAATACTCATAATTATCGTTGTCCAAACACTCATAAGTCTTTGGACAATGACGCTATTTGCATACAGTATATTCATGAAATATGTACAGACCTGACTTTATTATGATTTGATAATTTGGCATGTTACACCCACAGGGTTGGTACAGTATGTCACGTTTCGTATGGTGTTGTAGGTGAGGCACAGATGCAGAGGTGAAGATGTTTAGATGTTTTTAATGAAGAAGACATAAAACATAAATACAAACAAATACTTAAAAAAAAACACAAAAAAAAACAAGAGTACATAAACTAATCAAAGAACTCTGAACTTAAACTAGCATGAACCAAACTAAACATAATCTAACCAGCAGTTCTTGATTCTATTCCAACAGATGCAAGACAAAATACACTGAAAACCTGGCTTCTTATAGCCACACTAATTACACAGTCACCTCGGTTCAGGTGAGAGACCTCATCACCTGACTTAGGTGCATTCTGGGAAATGAAGTAAAAAAAAAAAAAAAACTTAGGAAAACTACAAACGAGACATAAAAGAGTCTCTGGACGCCAGGCGCCCTCTAGGGGTTATCCCTGACATGGTAAGAACGGCAAAAAGAAGCAGGACATGATTCCTGGTGAGGCGTTTTGTAAACCTGACGTTGAGGAAAAGAAAATGCCCCCCCCCCCCCCCCCCCCCCCCCCCCCCCTCAAAATGCTTAGTAAAGTATATAATTAGTAAAGTATTGGTTTAAATGAATTTGTCCATTTTATAGCCTCCCTCTAAAAGGAAACATACGCTTTGTAGATGTTGGAGCACCCAGCCTGTAGATGGAACTGGTGTAAGGAAGGAGAAGTGTACAGTACGTATATCTCTGGCACTCAGAAGGTCATGTAAATATGAACATGAGGGAAAGATTATAACATTAGTATAAGTGAATGCCATGATGCCCAAATGTAGACGATGTAGAACATTTTAAACTCCACTCAGCTCTCACTTCAGGACCAGAATAAACCCAAACATACATCATGTGACATGCAGCATTGATTTTTGAATTTGCACTTTAATTCCCTGCACATGTACACTCGGCTTTTATTCCGAGGAGGTTCACACCTGGCAGCGGCTGGAACTGATGTGATTTATCTCATAATCTGTGCAGTTTAATTATTGAACTACTATTTAATGATTCATTATTATTGTCATTAATGTCAACTAAATATAATTTCATTATATATTATAGGGTTAAAAAGAAGTTACAGTATTACTAATGCGTGTTATTATAAAGATCAGATGGAATCTTGTCCATTTTCGTGACATAATTTGTAAGAATCTTCCATCTGATACCTGCTGCTGTTCATAAGACAGAGTGTGTTAGTATTAGTATAAACAATATTCTTTGGAGAAAGTGTGTGTGTGTGTGTGTGTTTATAAAGCCAGGACGTTTTTCTGATGATTTGAGGGAAGAAAGAAATTTCAAACCATTGCATGAAACATTGTTCATTACTGAAATATGTTGTGCATTTATTTCTGTCTTTCTGTAGATGATGCAGTAATGAAGAGTCCTCACCCACTGGTCCTGGTCCTGTCCCTCGTCTCATGTTTACCTGTCCAGCTTTTCTGTGGAGAAACATTTGTGTGATCTACAGGTGTGTGTGTGTGTGTGTGTGTGTGTGTGTGCGTGCATGCGTGTGTGTGTGTGTGTGTGTGTGTGTGTGTGTGTGTGTGTGTGTGTGTGTGTGTGTGTGTGTGTGTGTGTGTGTGTGTGTGTGTGTGTTTCGATCTCGGACAACAAGTATACTTAAAAACTCCAGAGGAGTTTCTATATCTGCCCCTCCAAGCCAAAGACAATGTTAAACATCCTGATGAAATGAATGTGTGTTAGGTTTCCACTGAACAGCTAAAGTATTAATTAATTAAGCATTAAAGTACAGTTTGCACTGCTGTTATAGAAAGACTTATTATATGAAATTAATCACTAAAGATTTGAGTCATCTACACTGGAATGGTTGTTGATCCAGACATTTTGAAACTCATGTAGTGTCGAGTGAACTCAGCATTAGTGAGACTGGACTTTCTTCCAGAACTGAACTTGAACAGGATTTTGTTTTGGAGAAACCAGTTTGTTCTTCTCACAGCGTGGTGTATCACATGATCCAAACATCTGCACTTTACTCTGAGTTAAGCTGCTGTTACACTGCACAGTTACAGCAGAACTTCATTATCATTACTGATCACATTATACGAGACGATCTCAAGAACATCTGATCAGAATTCTATAAGAGTGTGTGTGAGAGTGTCTGTGTTCTACATAACAGACTTTGACTTTTAAGTGTCTTTAATTTTGAAACATTCGTGACATTTCTATCTTGTTTGGACACGTGAAAGAATTAAGTGAACATAACAGATGATATATGATGAAGATCTCTGACCCGAGATTTAAAACATTACTCTGTTCTGCGGTTTAAAGATCTTTCAGCCAAAAACATTAAATAATACAAAGATGAATGAAGAGAACTTCAGGTGCTCATAACCTGACTTTCATATTTCACTACTGATCTATAATCCTGCTCTGTATGTTTATTTACACTGTTATATATTCCTATAATAATTATTAAACCAAACCGTTATCTATAATCTATAATAGACCGCAGTAACCAAAACAACCTCACCTCCTCCAGTCTCCCCCTCAGCACTGGAGTTCCTCAGGGGTGTGTGCTGTGCCCTCGCTTATACAACCTGCCTCTGCCTCAAACAGCATAATGAATTACACAGATGACATCATGGTGGTGGACCTGATCAGAGGTAATGATGAGACGCTTACAGGGAGGAGATCCAGCACCTAGTAGCCTGGTGTGAGAACAATAACCTGGAACTCAACACCAAGAAGATGAAGGAGGTTGGAAGCTGGAAATCACACTCGCACTCCCAATCACATCACTGGAGGTGTTGTTTAGTGTGTACTCAGATTTATCTCTCAGGACCTCACCTGGTGTTAACTAATTGTAGGGAAATTTTCATTTTTAGTGTGTTTCATGAGTGTTTTCTTTCTTTGACCTCGACACGCTGCGCTATCAGCAAACACCTTCCTTAATATAATCTATGTTCAGGTCATGGAACCGTTGGAGGCTCCTAACTAAGAACAACTCCCAAGCTCCTGTTCTTCTCCACGTTATCTTTTAAAAACATTCCAGATGTAACCAATCCTGTACCCTCCTTTTGGTGCTTCTTGTGTGTGTGTATGCATATATATATATATATATATATACTTCTGTCTTCCACAATAAACTTTGCGCATCTCACTGAGCACTGACTTGTGTGTTTCATCGAGGGGTTCTCTGAGCTCAGGCAGGACAGCAGAATATGGGCGAAGCACCGAGTAGACCAAAAGGGGGTCTACCGAAAAACAAGAAATCCTTACACTAATACACCACTGAACTCTCACTGTACTGTATATATTGCACTGCTTCATTCACTATGCATCTTTGAACGATCCATAACTTATGTTTATTATTGCACTACTGTATATTAAACCCATATTTATACTGCATCATACAGACATCCATATATGTACATATTTGTGCTATGTTATCTTCTTGACATGTTTTATCCACTGCACGATGTTTACGCAGTTATACTCTATATTACACAGTCTTGTGCAAAAGTTTAGGCACCCCTTGATTAATAACAGATTTTGGAGATTTTTTTGGGGGGGGCGCAGATGACTGTTCACCTCTCCCAAATGAAACAGACAAAAAGGGGGGCGGGCTAAATAACGCACATTTCATTCATAACATTATAAACACTAATAACGTTGAATCGATTTTGTGCACAGCTCTTTCATGTAGTACGGCTCTTTAAACAGTATGAATTCTTTATCAAACTAAAATCACTATACGTTTGAGTCGTTTATAACGTGCATTAAAAAAAAGCAACACTCGTAAAAGATTCTCATTATACGTATTATTTATTATAATGAAAACACCTGAAATTATTGGAAGAACAGCGATAAAAAAATGCTTATAAACATAAATCCTCTAGAGCTGCGTGTTAATGGAGAGAAAAAGGTCAAAGCTGAAGGTATGCAACAACGTTCTCTCTGTATGATTACGGTATCCATGTCATCAATGAAGGGCTAATGTTAATTAATGGTATAACGTTAACTCTTGGGTTTGTTTGCCTTCTTGCTTATACACACGTGGACAAAATTGTTGGTACCCTTTGGTCAATGACAGAAAAACTCACAATGGTCACAGAAATAACTTTAATCTGACAAAAGTAATAATAAATAAGAATTCTATGAATGTTAACCAATGAAAGTCAGACATTGCTTTTCAACCATGCTTCAACGGAATTATAAAAAAAAATGAACTCATGGAACAGACCTGGACAAAAATGCTGGTACCCCTAACTTAATAGTTTGTTGCACAACCTTTTGAGGCGATCACTGCAATCAAACGATTCCTGTAACTCTCAACGAGACTTCTGCACCTCTCTGCAGGTTTTTTGGCCCACTCCTCATGAGCAAGCTGCTCCAGTTGTTTCCGGTTTGAAGGGTGCCTTTTCCAGACAGCATGTTTCAGCTCCTTCCAAAGATGCTCAATAGGATTGAGGTCAGGGCTCATAGAAGGCCACTTTAGAATAGTCCAATGTTTTCCTCTTAGCCATTCTTGGGTGTTTTTAGCTGTGTGTTTTGGGTCATTGTCCTGTTGCAAGACCCATGACCTGCGACTGAGACCCAGCTTTCTGACACTGGCCAGCACATTTCTCTCTAGAATCCCTTGATAGTCTTGAGATTTCATTGTACCCTGCACAGATTCAAGACACCCTGTGCCAGATGCAGCAAAGCAGCCCCAGAACATAACAGAGCCTCCTCCATGTTTCACAGTAGGGACAGTGTTCTTTTCTTCATATGCTTCATTTTTCCGTCTGTGAACATAGAGCTGATGTGCCTTGGCAAAAAGTTCCATTTTTGTCTCATCTGTCCATAGGACATTCTCCCAGAAGCTTTGTGGCTTGTCAACATGTAGTTCGGCATATTCCAGTCTGGCTTTTTTATGATTTGTTTTCAACAATGGTGTCCTCCTTGGTCGTCTCCCATGTAGTCCACTTTGGCTGAAACAACGACGGATGGTGCGATCTGACACTGATGTTCCTTGAGCATGAAGTTCACCTTGGATCTCTTTAGAAGTCTTTCTGGGCTCTTTTGTTACCATTCGGATTATCCGTCTCTTTGATTTGTCATGAATTTTCCTCGTGCGGCCACGTCCAGGGAGGTTGGCTACAGTCCCATGGATCTTAAATTTCTGAATAATATGTGCAACTGTAGTCACAGGAACATCTAGCTGCTTGGAAATGGTCCTTTACCTTTAACATGCTTGTCTATAATTTTCTTTCGAATCTCCTGAGACAACTCTTTCCTTCGCTTCCTCTGGTCCATGTTGAGTGTGGTACATACCATGTCACCAAACAACACAGTGATGACCTGGAGCCCTATATATAGGCCCACTGACTGATTACAAGATTGTAGACACCTGTGATGCTAATTAGTGGACACACCTTGAATTAACACGTCCCTTTGGTCACATTATTTTCAGTATTTTCTCGGGGTACCATTATTTTTGTCCAGGCCTGTTCCATGAGTTTATTTTTTTTATAATTCTGTTGAAGCATGGTTGAAAAGCAATGTCTGACTTTCATTGGTTAACATTCATAGAATTTTTTATTATTAAATTTATTACTTTTGTCACATTAAAGTTATTTATATGACCATTGTGAGTTTTTCTTTCATTGACCGAAGGGTACCAACAATTTTGTCCATGTGTGTAACGCTTGCTATGCTTACCTTGCCAAGAAAAACAGCCCAACATAAAAACATCACAGAAATTCTAATGGTTTCTATTAAATACCATTATGAACCATTACATTTTCTAGTAAAACCATTACAAAATTCCTTATAGTAGTGTGTTTTGGACATGTTTTAGTCTGTTGAGGGATTTTTGCAAAGGGTAAATGAAAGATATATATACACTTCTTTTACTACAATAAAAACTGACTGTTTGTACACAGTGTGGACTTTGCCTTTTTGTGTGTGTGTGTGTTGGGGGGTAGTCTCTCCCGGGGGGCAATTCAATGTAGAACCCCCACTGAGTGGGCGCCCATATCCAGCTTAACCGGGGGGTTTCGAACACAGTGACAATCAAGATGGACGCAGCTGATGTCTTTGATGGACAAGAACTTCATTGCTAAATTTATTAGTTTCAAGTTGATTTCAAGGTTCATAAGTGAGCCGTTTCCAGTATTTTGAGGAAATATATATATATATATTTTTACTGAGGTGCGCCTTAATTATTATTTTTTTTACATTAAACATTTACCCACACTCTTTTGTTGCAGCAGTTTTTTTTATCTATTCATTTGTTTCATTTTTTTCTTTTCCCAAATACATTTCTTTTATTTCATTAAAAACCTGCACATCACTAATGTTAATACACACAGACTCAAACCATACACACAAACAAGCACAAACACAAGCACGCTAACCCATACACACACTAACCCTTACACATTAATGCGTGCACACACACACACACACACACACACACACACACACACACACACATGCTGCATGCACACACACAAACACACTCATACACCACACACATGCACACATACATACACCCATATTACAAATGTTTGCACTCACACACACACACAACTCTCACGATGCACACACACACACCACACACACATACACACACACACACACACACACATACACACACACACACACACACACACACACACACACACACACACACATAGACACACACACACACACACACACACACACACACACACACACACACACACACACACACACACACACACACACACACACACTAATGCACTCAAGAAATATTTAGGGCCCAAACTGACATTAGCCCTGTATAGTGTGTGATGTGTGCAGGTTGTGAGGTGCAACTGAGTGGCGATGGCTTTTTCGAGGTCTTAACACACTCTTATGACACACAGGTTGTGCGGTGCGCCCGGGGTGGGAATGGCGCAGGGTGCTTGGGCCCGTCATCGTTGCTTGCAACTATATTTTACTATTTTCTTTGTCACTCTACACTAAATATTTAGTCGTATATAGTTATAGAAAATAACTGTAAGGAGATAAATGTTACACAAATAGAAATATCAGTTCTGAGGTTCTTTTAAGTAAATCTTGCGTTAATGTGTCTGCACTTCATATTGGTTACGCAGGGGGCGCTGTTTCAATTCAATTCAATTCAATTTTATTTATATAGCGCTTTTAACAATTGACATTGTCGCAAAGCAGCTTTACACAATAAAAAGAAGTAAGTTTTTATGCAATGTGTATGAATCAAAATGATAAGATTGTCCCTGATGAGCAAGCCGAGGGCGACGGTGGCAAGGAAAAACTCCCTGAGATGGTAATAGGAAGAAACCTTGAGAGGAACCAGACTCAACAGGGAACCCATCCTCATCTGGGTGATAACGGATAGCAGGGATTGATCAGCATAATAATGTGTACTGGAAGTTCAGTGTAACAGGAGATGTGTTAAAATTAAAATTAAAAGGAGTCCAGTTTGTTCCCGGAGGCTCAGGTAGACTGTAGGAGATTCCAGTCCTGAGCTATCGAACAACTGAAGTCGCAGGTCCCCAGAGCATCAATCGATGATAGGACAGTCTTAATGGAAACCATCCCCAGCCACCATACGAATCCAGGCAGACCACACGGGGCATCCATGCGACGAGATCTCCAACCAGAAGCAGGACTCCAGGACGGGTTAGACGGCTCCAGAGGGCAGAGGGGTCTGGATCACTGGCAACTCAGGAGCGACATGTATAGCTCGACAGAGAGACAGAGAGAGGGAAAGGAGAGAGGGAGAGAGAGAGAGAGCAGAAAAGGAGAGAACAGAAAATAAGGAGAGATGGCAGTTAGGTATGGTCACAGTCAACATGTATAAGGTGAATGTATATTAGTGCAAAGTGCAAGCAGGGACTCCGGCAGGACTAACTATAACAGCATAACTAAAAGGGAGAGCCAGAAGGAAACACAAACATGAGGGGGAACTGAGATGTAAAGCAACCAATCACCTCACCGTCAACAAACCTGAGTGAACAATGAGAGTGGGGAGGACAGCATCTAAACATACCAGTTCACCAGAATACTCTACGTCCATGAGTCCCCCAGATCTGCTCCTTTACCTAAGGTTAATCTATTTACACAAATGCTTGGCTAAATAAATACGTTTTTAGCCTAGACTTAAACACTGAGACTGTGTCTGAGTCCCGAACATTAACAGGAAGACTATTCCATAACTTTGGGGCTTTGTAAGAAAAAGCTCTGCCCCCTGCTGTAGTTTTAATAATACGTGGTACTGGTTTCCCACTGTGTTTGAACAGTCTGCAGTAGAGGTGGGCGATACTGCAAAATTTCGCATCGATCCGATACCAAGTAAATACAGGGCCGATACTGATACCGATACCGATAATTTTTTTTGTATTTTTAGCACACAATATGAATGACATTTACTTTCTTGCATAGGGGATATCACTGTATCACAAATTATGAAGTAATGGCATCATTTTGCTAAATCTGTGAGTTGTGATGTGATTTGCTCTTCGTGTGCCTGTAATTAGTCATGTGTGAGGTTAACAAAAAACAGGACACGTTCAAATATGAAAAAATATATATTATTGTAATAAACTCAGTTGCAAACATGAAACGAAAACATAAACTGTTAGTGTAAGTATTGTTAATTTGTGCTTTATATTACCCATGGTTACGTTTTGTTACAACAACTATGGTGATGACGCTTCATGCTGAAGATCCAATATGACAGCTGCTTGTTTTAGGCACTACAGAGTCACGTGATGGTGGGGCAACAGAACACAGCGGAGCAGGGAGGCGTGACCGATGTGCATGACGTGCGAAAGGAGCTGCATGAGAGACTGCGTTATATACAAGATTGTTTTAAGTATTATATTTCATGCAAAATAAATAAAATCACTGGTTTAAAAAATCCCTTAATATCCTAGTCTACTTCGCCCACCCCAAGTCTGCAGCAGAGCGATGGAGAAGTGCTGTGGGTAAGTTGCATCTGTTGTAGCTCCACAATAAATGTTAAAAAAATAACGTCAGGCACTTTTTGAAAGATATTGAACATTATAGATATTGATTCATCTGTCAAGTGTATTTTCTTTTTATTTATGTGTTATTTTTATACTTTTATTTCCGTTTTGACGTACCTTGTTTTGCCACGTGCTAATGTGCTAATGTGCTAATATGTTCTGAATAGGTGGAGCTGTAACATTACTGAACTTGCTGTTTGTCTTCTACTGCTGTGTGTGCAGTTCATTACTTCATCACATAATATGCATTTACTCTGCAGTCTTCTGTGCAGTTTCTGTGGTTAAGCAAATGTTTGGTGCTATTGTTTTTTTTTGTGAAAGCACTTAAGAAATGTCATGATTTTCATTCATTCTCACACATACAGAGTTCTATAAAACAGATGAATGTAAGCTTTACTTCATATTCAGACTTTCTATTTATTTCGTTCCTGCTTGATTTAAAATGGCCTATTCGATCACAAATCAATGTTTAAAGACAAGACAGAAGGAAAAGACGAAATTGAGAAAATTCGAGAAATTGACATATTTCAGATTACTTTCAGATTATTATTTCCTTTTTTTTGTCTATTTTGTTTATAATATCATACTGTATGCTGTTATATTAAGTGCAGCAGAGCGATGGAGATCTCCTGTGGGTGGAGCTATAGCATTATTGAACTTGCCATTTTGTCTCCTACTGCTCTGTGTGAGTGTATGTGTGTGTGTGCAGCAACCAAATAAATTGTGACATCATCCATGTCCCGAGTGTGCGTGCTGATGAAAGGTGGGACAAACCGGGTCAGAGAGGGAAAAATCAAGAAGGTCACACAAATATAACTATAACTGAAACCCACAGCAGTTAGAACTGCTGTGTAAAGGAGTGTGTGTGTGTGTGTGTGTGTGTGTGTGTGTGTGTGTGTGTGTGTGTGTGTGTGTGCGCAGGCGTGTACGGAAAGTATTACAGTAGATGCGATTACAGGGTGTGGCTTCAGTTCTCCTCCAGTACACTGAGTCTCATATTACACTCTATACTGTATAACGGGACTGCACATCAGTGTGTGTGTGTGTGTGGAGAATCAGAGAATCAGTCAGTAAGGAAGGTAGTGAAGTGAGGACTAGATGCGTTGGTGCAAGGGTTAAAATTCCTGGACTGTACTGGTGGTAGCAGCGAAAGGTCGAGGCTGAAGGTGAAAAAGCCGATGAGGCAGTGTAGCAAGTTGCCAAGCTTCTTCTTGGAGTCTCTGGAACACAATGAGTCTATAATGTCAGAACAAATAAAGCAGATCCGTGAGCCGGACAACCATACAGGTCTGTGGAAGTCCTTTAATGAGGTGTAGTTGACGGCAGGACAGTGGGAGATCATTCACTACCAGCCACGGCGAACCGCCCCTCTCATCCATAGCGGTGGTGTCCGTGGTGCTGAATGATTTGGTTAAGTGAGCGGCTGTCAAAGTCACTGTGAAGGTGGGCCTGCCGTCAAAGTATGTATATAAAATTTCTGACTGTAATGTAAAGTAAAGTGGAATGAAATGTATTCATTCGGTGTGTGTTCAACACTCGTGTCAACCCGTGTCTTTTACTGTACACAGGCTCTGACACTTCTGTTTTAACTGCTTAATCTAAGAGCATATTTTCCTACATCCACAAGATGGTGCATTTTACATAAACATGCACACGGTTTATATGAATATTACATTGCCCCTTTTACTAACTATAACTTTAACTATATACAGCTCTGAAAAAAAGTTATAAATAAGAGAGCACTGCAATTTACTCCAGAAAACCTCTGGAATGTTATCAAGAGGAAGATGGAGGGTCACAAACCACCAAGTAAAGATGAGCTGTTCGCTTTTTTGCAAGAAGAGTGGTATAAAGTTACCCAACAGCAATGTGAAAAACTGGTGGAGAGACAAAACACATGAACGCTGTAACTGCTAATCAGGATTTATTAATGTTATTTAGGCAAAGGTTTAACACTATTTGTTTACAAATTATTTAATTTTGTTTTATTTGAGTTATTAAAGCTCTGCAAATACTGATCTTGAGTTATTTTGATGTGTTGTGATGATGTAATTTGCTTTAAATATACAGTACACTCTAAATAACAATATTATATTTTGAATTTAGGAGAAATATTGTCAGCAGTTTACAAAAAATGAAACAAAACAGTGAACACATGCACCTGTAAGAAGACAAAAAATAGGAAACTGACTATTTTGCAATGGTTTCTTATTTGTTTCCAGAGCAGAAAAAATAATTAAACTCAAGATATGGCACATCATACCAATTTTACATTTGAATGTTTCATGTGTTGTAAAACTATTTAAACAAAAATGCACAGTAAAAATATTTTAAACAATATGAAACAAGAAAAACAAAAAAAAAATTGATCCCACTTCTAAGTTTGTTACTCTTCAAAGAACTTTCTGTCCATGTACAGTTGTGGCCAAAAGTTTTGAGAATGACACAAATATTAGTTTTCACAAAGTTTGCTGCTAAACTGCTTTTAGATCTTTGTTATAGTTGTTTCTGTGATGTACTGAAATATAATTACAAGCACTTCATACATTTCAAAGGCTTTTATCAACAATCACATGACATTTATACAGAGAGTCAGTATTTGCAGTGTTGGCGCTTCTTTTTCAGGACCTCTGCAATTCGACTGGGCTGCTCTCAATCAACTTCTGGGCCAAATCCTGTCTGATAGCAACCCATTCTTTCATAATCACTTCTTGGAGTTTGTCAGAATTAATGGGTTTTTGTTTGTCCACCCGCCTCTTGAGGATTGACCACAAGTTCTCAATGGGATTAAGATCTGGGGAGTTTCCAGGCTGGAAAATGCATTGTTCTTCACCAAACTGTTGTTGGATTGATGGAAGAAGTTGTTGTTGGAGGGTGTTTTGGTACCATTCTTTATTCATGGCTGTGTTTTTGGGCAAAATTGTGAGTGAGCCCACTCCCTTGGATGAGAAACAACCCCACACATGAATGGTCTCAGGATGCTTTACTGTTGGCATGACACAGGACTGATGGTAGCGTCACCTTTTCTTCTCCGGACGAGCCTTTTTCCAGATGCCCCAAACAATCGGAAAGAGGCTTCATCCAAGAATATGACTTTGCCCCAGTCCTCAGCAGTCCATTCGCCATACTTTTTGCAGAAGATCAATCTGTCCCTGGTGTTTTTTTTGGACAGAAGTGGCTTCTTTGTTGCCCTTCTTGACACCAGGCCATTTTCCAAAAGTCTTGGCCTCACTGTGTGTGCAGATGCGCTCACACCTGCCTGCTGCCATTCCTGAGCAAAAGCTCTGCACTGGTGCCACTCCGATCCCTCAGCTGAATCCTCTTTAGGAGACGATCCTGGCGCTTGCTGGCCTTTCTTCGACGCCCTGAAGCCTTCTTAACAAGAATTGAACCTCTTTCCTTGAAGTTCTTGATGGTCTTATAAATTGTTGATTTAGGTGAAATCTCAGTAGCCACAATATCCTTTTTTGTGAAGCCATTTTTATGCAACACAATGATGGCTGCACGCGTTTCTTTGCAGGTCACCATGGTTAACAATGATTTCAAGCATCACCCTCCTTTTAACATGTCAAGTCTGCCATTCTAACCCAATCAGCCTGACATAATGATCTCCAGCCTTGTGCTCGTCAACATTCTCACCTGAGTTAACGAGACGATTACTGAAATGATCTCAGCAGGTCCTTTAATGACAGCAATGAAATGCAGTGGAAAGTTTTTTTCAGGATTAATTTAATTTTCATGGCAAAGAAGGACTATGCAATTCATCTGATCACTCTTCATAACATTCTGGAGTAGATGCAAATTGCTATTATAAAGACTTAACCAGCAACTTTTCCAATTTCCAATATTTATGTAATTCTCAAAACTTTTGACCACGACTGTATATAGCAAGAGTAAGGTATAGACCTGAGGATAAATTGGTCGAGGTCTCACCTCTTTCTCCTCTTTTTGATAAAGGATAGCACCTAGTCCAACATGGCTGACACCGACAATCAACTTTGTTTCTCTGTTAGGGTAGTTAGTTATACTTTATGTCATCACTGAGATTTTCCAACCTTGCAGTGTTTAGCATATTGCATTTTGAAACACTTCCTTAACTGAAGATATGCCAGTCATTTGTAGCACCTTAATCCAAGATGAAAGGTGTATGTGCTAATGTATCTGCTGTCTTTGTGAAGTTCTAGCTGATGGGAGTGCTGTGACGTGTCTTTCTCTCTGTCTGGCCATGTTAGCTTGGTGTATGCTGACACAAATTCTTACTTTGTCAGGATCCTTTGGTTTAGGAGGTGTGACAGTGGGTGACATCCCTGGTGTGGGTCAGTGATCTCCATAATGGTCTCCTCATTAGCATCTAGTTTCAGAAATTCCTCTTCAACCTTTTTGCAGATGTGAAACGGTACATGTCGATGTGGTTGAAATGTGGGCTTGATAACAGGATTGATGAGTAGTTCATCTGAAAGTTCTTCAATTTGCCTATGCCTCGAGATAGTTCAGGGTTGCTGTCTACCAGCACATCTGCAACTGTACAGCAATGCAACTTCAAGTGCTTTAGAAGTCTTCTAGCATAAAAGAATAACCAGTGCGTCATTCTCTTTGCCTTCCACATGATACTTAAAGACACTACTTACTGGTATTTGAACACTGAATCTAAAAGGATGCATCTTGGATTTCATCTGTGTATAAACACAGCTGTTCTATGAAGCTCTCAGAGGTTTGTTAGAGGATATTAGTGAACAAACAGCATCATGAAGCCCAAAAAACACCCTATAAAGGTCAGGGATAAAGTTATGGAGTGGTTCAAAGCATGGTTTGGTCTCACAGAGCGCCGTTCAATCCATCATCTTAAAATAGAAAGAATAAGACACAACTGCAAACCTACCAACACATGGCCGTCCACCTAAACAGACAGGCCGGGCAAGGAAAGCATTAATCAGAGAAGTAGCCCAGAAACCCATGGTAACTCAAAGATCCACAGCTCAGGTGAGAGAATCTGTCCACAGGACAACTTTTAGTCGTGCATTCCACAAATCTGGTCTTTATGGAAGAGTGAAGAAGTAATAAGTTGCAGTTGGCGATAAACCATGCGAGCCAATAAGTGGAGGTGCGCTGGTCAGATGAGTTTTTGGCCGAAATGCAACATACTATGTATGGTGGAAAACGGCTGCATGGTGGTGGCTCTTTTTCTTTAGAAGGGAAAGTGAAGTTTGTCAGAGATGATTGGAAGATGGATGGAGCCAAATAAAAAGCAATCTTAGAAGAAAACCTGTTTGAGTCTTCAAAAGATATTCACCTTCCAGCAGGACAAACATAAAGCCAGGGCTACAATGGAATGGTTTAGAGCAAAGTATATTCATGTGAAGTCCAGACCTAAATCCATTGAGTATCTGTGGCAAGACTTGAACATCACCGGTCACAGATGCTCTCCATCCAATCTGACTGAGCTTGAGCTATTTTGCAAAGAAAAACGGGCACACATCTCACTTTTTAAATGTGTAAAGCTGATAGAGACACACCCCAAGAGACCTGCAACTGTAAGTACAGTGACGGTATTGTAGAAAGTGCTGATTCAGGAGGGCTGAATACAAATGCACACCACACTTTTCAGATAATTATTTGTAAAAAAAAAAAAACCTTTTATCTATTTATTTAACATGACGAAATATGAAAAGGTTCAAATGGTATGAATATTTTTGCAAGGCACTTATTATTTCAAATTATCGCTGCTAATTATGGATCTACACACTACTGAATCATGGGGGGTACTTAGTACTGCTTATGCATTTTTTTTTTCAATAAATAATGGTAAATAAAGTCATTGTTTGTCTGAGGTTGTATTTGCCTAATACTAAGAACTGCGATGATCTCATGATTTTTATTAGGTTTTTATACAAAACCTATTTATTTATTTATTTATTTATTTCACGCCTCTGTTTGTTGTCCCTGTAGTAGCAGTAATCTGCACACCATGACCAACTTTTCCTACATCTGCACCGTGTGGATCAGCATCTGTGTGTGTAAGTCACCATTTTATCTTCTTAACAAAATTAATTAAACATAACCTTTTTTTAAAAAATAAATGCACTGTCAGGGTTTATTCAGACTTTAATTTTCCCGTCTCAGACGTCCTTTCTGCAGAACCTGAGATCAGTGTATCTGGCCCAGTGGGTTCTACAGCTGTCCTGCCGTGTGAAATGACGAGTGTAAACACTGACAGACTGTATATTGTTTGGAGAATGAAATCTGAGATTGTGTTTGAGCGACTGGGTGAGAAGTTGTATCAGGATGAGGGATATGAGGGTCGTGTGGACGTTCCTGTGGAGGAGCTGCGTAAGGGGAACTGTTCACTGGTGTTACACAATCTGACACTTGATGATACAGGAGTCTACAGCAGCTACCAGACAGTGAGACGCACCAAGAGAGAAACATTCCCGATCAACAGTGTTAAACTCTCAGTCTATGGTAAATGACTCAATAGAACACACACTTATTATCACAGCAGAAGTTATTTTTCTAGACATTTGTACAGTACAATGTTCATTTACTTGTAAATATAATTTTAACGCAATTAAATATTATCATAAATTATATAAGATTACAGTAAAAGTTACAGTGTTGCTAATATACAACATGTTAAGATAAGATGTAATTATGCTGACTATTGTGTAAAGTGTAGATTAATAAAGTGTGAGTTTAACAACAGTAATGGAGTGAAAGTTAAGACTGAGGAAGAGAAACATTGTGTAATGTCTCGTAGCACGAAGAGGCAGACGCAGGGATGACCAACAGACGTTTATTTAAACAAAGAATATCTACAAAAAACATAAACAAACAGAAAAAACTGACTCAGTAATCCGGAGAACCAGATCTTGTTCCCTGAAACTGAGGTGGCACAGGTGTCACAGTACCCTACGTACACCAGAACACAAGATTGTAGTGTACCCTTTAGACACCGGCAGATCTGTGACAAAGTCCACCCCGATGTGGGACCACGGTCGGTTTGGTAGGGGCAATAATTTACCATCGAGCAAACTACGAGGGCTTTTCGTTGTCGCACAAATTGCACAAGATGAAACCACTGTTTTCACCGTTTCCCACATCTTTGCCCACCAAAACTTTCATTTAAGAATAAAAAAAAATAAAATTTTTGGTGTGGGATCCAACCATGTGCAATGAGCTATTTCTGAATCGATGTCCCACATAATCGGAGCCACCACAAGTGACGAGGGCAAAATGGGCTCCGGGTCATGAACTAGTTCTGGTGTCGATAACAGCGGGACAATGCATCCGCTTTTCTATTTTTCGAGCCGGGACGATACGTGATGCAGAATCAGAAACGCGTGTTTAGCTTGTTGGATGTACTCCAGATTCTGCTGATCTGTGAGTACTGTGAAAGGATGTTTAGCTCCCTCCAGCCAATGCCGCCACTCCTCTAAAGCTGCTTTAACTGCTAGCAGTTCTCGATTACCGATGTCATAGTTTTGTTCGGCAGGTGTCCGTTTTCAAGAAAAGAAAGCGCAAGGGTAGAGTTTTTCTGGGTTGCCGTGTCGTTGTGACAGCACCGCTCCTATCCCCACTACCGACACATCAACCTCGACGATAAAAGGCTTTTCTGGGTCTGGTAATTTTAATATAAGTGAGGTGGTAATGGCTGTTTTTAGATGCAGGAATGCCTTTTGCGCTTCCGGTGAGAATTCCTCTAGTCGTTTCGTTTGCCTTTCAATAGAGAGGTGAGCGGCGCTGCCACACTACTAAAGCCCCGGATGAAACGCGGTAGAAATTGGCGAACCCAAGAAAACTCTGTAGCGCCTTTACTAACTTAGGTTCCAGCCATGTTGCACCGCAGCGACTTTGGTCACCTCCATTTAGACCCCCTGTGGCTCTATGTGATAGCCGAGGAATGCAATCTACCGCTTGTGGAATTTGCATTTCTCATCCTTCGCATAGAGCCCGTGTTTGCGCAGGCGATGAAGAACGGGGGTTACATGATGGATGTGTTCGGAGTATGACCGCGAGTATACCAGGATATCATCCAAGTATTCTATAATGAAAAGGTTAAACATATCCTGAACACATCATTCATGAACCACTGGAACACCGCAGGTGTGTTCACCTGTCCGTGAGACATCACAAAGTACTGGTAATGTCCCGACGTTGTGCTAAGTGCAGTCTTCCACTCATCGCCTTTTTGCACACAACCGAGATTACATGCACTGTGGAGGTCAAGTTTAGTGAAAATGGAAACGCCTCAAAGTTTGTTGATAGTGGCCGGTACCAGCGGCAGTGGGTGCTTATACTTTATGGTAGCTGCGTTGAGACCACGGTAATCAACACAGGGGCGTAAACCCCCCTTTCTTCTCTATGAAAAAAAAAAACCTGCCGAAGTGGGGGACGTCGACCTGCTGATGAGTCCCTGCCGGAGAGCTTCACTCACGTATTCCTCCATGGCCCGGGTTTCCTCCACGGACAATGGATAAACATGCGAGCAAGGCGATGTTTTCCCTGGCAGGAGCTCTATCGCAAAGTCCCACGGACGGTGCATCGGGGATTCCTCTTTGGGTAGGGGGGTCCCTGCTGTGTCCTGAAGGGTTCATTCATCTGTCATGTCTCGTAGCACGAAGAGGCGGACGCAGACACAGGGATGACCAACAGAGGTTTATTTAAATAAAGAATGTCCACAAAAAAACATAAACAAACAGAAAAAGCTCCCCAGCTGAGTCTGCAGGTGGCCTGGCGCTGTCGAACTGAAAAAAGAAGAACGCCTCTGCGTCACCCTTGACCTTGACCTGGGTCTTCCTAAGCAAAACTAACGCAGACCCTGCAGACACTGCTCAGTCCTGGGGGAAAAACAAACAAAGACAAGGAGAGTGGGAAAACCAACAAACATGTAGCGTGCAACGGGTCCGACTGGTTTAAATAGTGAGACACTTCAGAGAGACACAGGTGAACTTGATTTATTGTTATAGTGAAACATATACTGTACACACGTAGACACACTAGGGTTCTCAGTAATCCGGAGAACCAGATCTTGTTCCCTGAGACTGAGGTAGCACAGGTGTCACACATTGAGCTACATTATTAGTGAGTCTAGTAATGTACAGTGTCAGAACCAAAATATCAAATGTAATGTGTTTTTTTTTTTTATTATTATTAGTTTCCCATCCTAAAGGAGCAATCAGAGGTGTTTCACCAGCTCCAACAGGTGAGTCAGTACCAACCTTGAGTATTCCTTAGGTTCCTTAGGCTTTTGTTTTCTTGTGTAATCAATAACTCAGTAAATTTTACAATGCTAGAGATGTGGGTAGGCGTAGTGAGTTTTTTTTTTAATCCTGTTTGCAGCTGTTCCTTAAACCCTACTGCATTTAATTTGGTCAGATCTAACTTTTTATCATTTGTCTGTTAGTTTACAATTGTATGCGCAATTACAGTCATGTCCATATGTATTTGCACAGTGACACTTTTTGCATACTGTATATTTATGTCTCTGTTCACCACAATGGAGTTGAATTGTCTGTCTGTTTTTTCTGCAGGTGATGCAGTAATGAAAAGTACTCATCCACTGATCCTGGTCCTGTCCCTTGTCTCATGTTTACTTGTCCAGCTGTGTGTTTCAATCCCAGACAACAAACTACACACAGAAGCTGCCTTTCCAAGCCAAGGAAAAACCGAAATGTCTTGATGAAATTCATGTGCTTCTGGGATAAGAATTACGCAGAGAACTGAGTGTTTTGTTCTGGAGTTAAGTTGGTGTTACACGGCATAGTTACAGCAGGCCTTTATTATTATTATTATTATTATTATTATTATTATTATTATATCATATATTATTATATCATATATTATTATATTATATATAATTATATTATAGTAATATTATAGAATTCTATAACAGACTGAGAGCATGTGTTCTAAATGACTGTCACGGTACGCCAAGTCAGCCCACAAGCCAAGCCATGATCACCCACAACTCTGTTCCACACTCCGGGCCACTACTTCCATTTTGCCGCCCCTTTCACTGGCCCCAGCACACCTGTTCTTCAGTTCATTCATTAATCCACTCATTCATACAACTCTCTCACAAATAACCAATACCTCCTAGATTATTGTGTGCTCTCATGCCCAATTTTCCAGTGTTCTTTTGTGCTTTGACTTTCGGGCCTCGACCCATGCTCAATTTCACGGACCTTGCTCACATTTCACGATTTGGATTATTGCTTTTTGGTTTTCTGATTACGACAGAAGACTACCTTCAACTCCCCCATCGGCCATTATCTGGTAGCTCCCTTTGGGCTAACCAATGCCCCGGCAGTTTTTCAAACTCTTATTAACGATGTCCTTTGAGACTTCTTGAACATCTTTGTTTTTGCTTACCTCAATTACCTGATTTTCTCCTGTTCACTAAAGGAACACAGAGTACATGTACGTCAAGTCATGAAACGTCCAACGGAGAACAAACTCGATGTCATTCTTAGGTTACCTCATCTCTCCATCAGGCATTGAGACGGACCTAACTAAAGTAAAAGCAGTCATTGACTGGCCACCACCATCATCTAGATGAGAGGTCCAACGCTGCCTTTGCTAACTTCTGCAGAAGTTTCATTAGGAATTATAGCATGGCGGCAGCCCTGCTCATATCCACAAAGACCCCCTTCCAGTAGACTGCTCTACTTGAGAAAGCATTCAACAATCTCAAGAATTTATTCACCCGTTCTTGTCTTTCCTGACTCCTCTATTCAATACATCGTGGAGGTGAACACATTTGAAACAGGAGTCAGAGCTGTACTCTCTCAGAGATCCCTCCAAGACAACAAGATTCAACCATGTGCATTCTTCTTTCGATGGCTCACATACCCCGAGCTCAACTATGACATCGAGGACTGTGAACTTCTAGCAGTCAAACTCGCCCACGAGGAGTGGAGACACTGACTGGAGGGAGCTGACCACCCATTTTTCATATAGATGGATCACAGAAACCTAGACTATCTCAAGTAAGCCAAGAGGCTCAACTTACAAAAGGCACACTTGTGCCTGTTCTTCTCTAGGTTTAACTTCATGTTGTCCTACCGCCCAGGTTACAAGAATGCTAAACCCGATTAAAAACAATAACACCTGCATACTCACCATTGTCAACCGCTTCTCCAAATCAGCTCCCATCACCACCACACCTAGCCTTTCTTCAGGTTTTCACCCCCAGACAGAAAGCACCAAATAAGAGCTCGAGAAATCAATGATCTGCATTGCCTCTGTCTTTGCTTCCATTATTTCTTCTGGGTGGAGCCATTGTCTCCCCTCTGTGGAGTATGCCCATAATACACTCCTCACTTACTCCACCAGAATGTCCCCCTTACAATGATTTCTTGGTTGCCAACCACCACAGTTCTCCACCAGAAGGAGGCTCAAGTCTTCATCCACCTTCGACCGCAGGCTGAATTTTACAGATCTCAGTCATGTTTCATGATTTGGATTATTGCTTTTTTTCTGATTTTTGGATATCAACCCTCATTCTCTTGTTTAATGACCACAATTCTAGACCACAGACTTTGACTTAACGCCTTTGAGCCACGCACGCTCACGATTACGATTACGATTATTCCCTGCAGACCAGACTTGCGTTTCATGCACGCTGGCTCTTTACTTCCACATTCTGTCCTCAAGGCTCACACCTCTCATGCCTCTCCATTCGGCAAAAGCTTTTATTCCCAAAACAATCAGCATGTTGTACATCAGGATAATCGGTGGCTGAAAATAACCGATTATATATTATATTTACATTATGGCATTTGGTAGATTCCCTTATCCAGAGTGACTTACATTTTTATTTCATTATACATCTGGGCAGTTGAGGGTTACGGGCTTTGCTTGAGGGACCAACAGTGGCAACTTTGTGGTCATATTGCTGTCATGTATTATATACAGTACGTTATGTAGGGTGCAATGGAATTCCCAAGGGGTGTGTATTCTCTCTTACTCTCTCTTTTCATCCCTGACTATGTACCTGCCTCTGCCTCAAACGGCAAGTTCACAGATGACAACGGTGACTAGGCCTGATCAGAGGTAATGATGAAACGCTTACAGGGTGGAGATCTAGTAGCATGGTGTGAGGGCAATAACCTGGAACTCACCGCCAGGAAGATGAAGGAGGTTATTGTGGGTTTCACATGAAGAGAGCTGTTCTAGCTTTAAGTTCCTTGGAGTCCACATCACTGAGGACCTCGCCTGGTGTTAACAAATACATCACTGCACTTTCACGTTCTCTCTACATTGCACTGCTTCATCCAATATGCGTCTATCGCACTATACGATCCATTATTTATGTTTATCATTGCACTACTCTACATTTCACACATATTTATTCTATATATACTGTATCATACAGACATCCATACAGTATATGTACATACTGTATATCATGTTTTTTTGAGAATAACAAGTTATATTGACATGTCTTATCCACTACACAATGTTTACCCAGTTATACTGTATATTACTATATACCATGAACATATTACGCACTGTACCTTCTGTACATTACATTACATTACTCTTACCTAATGGATCCATACATACATATAAACCCATATGCTCATTTACCACATTATCTATGGCAAATGGACAACTTATGCACTTCTCATGTACTTTGCTCAATGACAATAAAGTTGAAACTAATCTAATTGAATTGACATTAATTTTGGAATACTCAGAAATAGCAATTGAATTCTACTGGTGCTACAATTTAAACTCTAGCTAAATTAATACTTTAATCAAACTACTTTAATACATAGAAACTGTAATAAATCAGCTTAACAGAAATGTATAAATATTTTTATAATGTATATAAAAATAATTGTAAATGTCTCCCTAATGATAAGTGAACTGGCGAGCAATAACACTGGGTTAATTAGATCAGAAGATTAGGGGTGTGTGGTTACTCAAAAAACAATTAAACAAAGTCAAGTCAAGGAGGCTTTTATTGTCATTTCAACCATATAATGTTCAGTACACAGTGAGACAAAACAACGTTCCTCACCAAGGTGCTACCCTACATACATGCAAAGTCTTTTAAGCTTAGGCAAAACAGATTAACACTATAAATTCACAAAAACTATCATGACAAACAACTGTATTCTGCAAACAACGCAATACTGCGGTAATGAGGTGATGAGTTGGGGTAGTGATATGAGAAAGTTGAGTACACATTTCTTGTAATTAGCACTAAGATATGAAAGAGTTCTTGTGCAAATAAATGTAATAACAGGTAATAAATATGGTGCAAAAAAGCAACTGCATATCGGTGTGTACAATTACTAGATGGTTGTTGATTAGTGTTTTTGTGCATTGTGTTTGTTTGAGTGTGTGTGCATGTGTTTATCAGTCCAGTCCTTGTTTACTTAGGAGACGGCTTGTGGAATGAAGCTGTAACCTATATTAAATATCATGCTTTAAGATTGTGTTCAGGTGCAAGTAGGATACGTCCAACATCAGTCCTGCAGGGTGATATGGAGGAAATGTCCCTGAGTCTCGGAAGGATACGACTGTCCTTTAACTACTGAGTTCATTTGCAAACTCAAAAGTTGGATCATGTGACACAAGTCATATTAAAGTATTGGTGAAAACGAGATAAGAAACATAAGTATCATCTAATAATACTTTTATATTATAATAAAATATTATATATGTTTTTCATGTTGTGTCAATATCAGGCCTAAAGAGCGAGTCAACTGCAATGTAATTTTGTTCTGAATGTACCATATTATTATACTGTACATTTATATGTTTTTGAATGAATATAAAGTATTAGTATTAATAATAAGAAGAAGTAGAGAGGTAGAGATATTTTCTGAAGACAATAAGTGGTGCTTGCCATGGCAAAACATTGGAGCCATGCTAGCAACCTGATAGTCATGCAAGCCTCATGTTAGCGACATGCTAATGATGTTGATAGCAACATGCTAATATAGTTAGCATCATGCTATCATGCTAGCAATCTGCTTTTATTGTTAGCATCATGCTAGCAACTTGTATATATTGTTAGCATCATGCTATTAAACCTGCATATATTGTTAGCCTCATGCTAGCAACATGCTAATATTTTAGCATCATGCTAGCAACATGCTAATCATCAAGCTAGCAATATCTTAATCATGTAACCATCGTTCTAGCAACATGCTAACTATGCTAGCATCATGTTAGCAATATGCTAATCATATTAGCATTATGCTAGCAACATGCTAATATTGTTAGCATCCTGCTAACAGCATGCTAATAATGTTGCTATGGGCGTGGTCTATGAGCATAATGACAAACACGAAAGATGAACTTGTGCTGAACCAAAGCTTATATAACAGAACATAATAACGTTAAACTACTGACCACTGACCTACATCATTATTTATTACAACTATTTGATTTTTTTTACTAAGTGCATTTAATTTGTAATAAAATCGTACAAAAGCACGATCTTAAGTATATTAAATGCGCTTTGGAAATTAAACTGGTCTTTAGTAGTATATTTTCCCATAACATATTATGTACTATCATACATACACACAATGATTAATGAAATGAAAGTATATATTTAATGTATTATAAGTACATTACATTAATTTTTGCTGTGTTATGAATACACAAGTACTATATCTTGAGTATATTCGTACTGCAGCAGCAGCATGCTGTTATATTTCTAGCCAATTCCAAATATTAAATTAGTCAAATTTGTGGTTAATACAAATATACTTTATTATATAATACAGTAATCACACATTTCTGTATTTTTTGTATTGCAAATGTGTTACCAGTACACTAAAAGAGTTTAGAATCATATACAAATGCTGAATGCATTTTCTTCACTATAACATCTTTTTATAAAACACATTACCTCAGTAATTATAAGGCAGATTTTATACACAATTTCAACAGGTTGCAAAAAAATAATAATAATAATAAACTGTACTATTGTTTGCCTTCAACAAAACTTCAGATTGTCTCACAAACATACAAAACTATAAACTGTTGTCTGAACAAAGACAGGCATTATTATTGCAACATGCTGTATTAAACCTGGTGTGTTGATTCTAGCTGTTACACAGAGACTCAAAAGAATGGGGCGAGAGCCACAGAGCATTATACCAGAAGTTTTGGATTTCGCAATAACACATTAGATAATACGTTCTATAGTTTAACCCATGTACTTCATTACAAACTACCTGACAAAAAACATGAAATTCACCTTTTGTCATGTTAACAATGAATGATGGTTGAAAAACAAAGTTTAAATAAGAGTGTTTTGGAAATTACACTGACCTTTATTTCACTATCATATAGTTTTGGAAGGTGTACTTGAATATAATTATTTTGTAATATGTTTAAAGTTGAATTCCAAAAATTGGTAAAAGCGTGATGTTAGTATACTTTTTATATATTAACTGATGGTACAACGTTTTGTATAGAAGATCGAAATGAATTTGAAATACACCAAAGTGTGTGTGTGTGTGTGTGTGTGTGTGTGTGTGTGTGTGTGTGTGTGTGTGTGTTTTTCCACTAGGAAAACATCCCCATATGCAGCATAGTGTTTATTAGAGTGCACTATTTAGTAGTTGCACCAGTGCCACCAGAAATCATTGTGTAGATGAGCCTACAAAAATAAGGCAGGCCTTTGCCAAGGTCATATTAACAGAGGTGCCGTGCTATTTGTTTAAGTGCTGGAGGATATTGTTTGAAACATGTTCATGATCAAGTTGTGGTTCATTTTCATAATGTATGCTTCAACATACATTAGACATCTGTGAAGTCATCTATAACTGACCACAAAAGCCAATGGTAGACCGAGTTTGTGAATAGTTTCATCATTGTTATACAGGGTAAGCCAAACATATCACTTAGTAAACCTAAAGGGCAGGCAGAGGTCAGGCTCAGCTCATAGGCTAGGACATGAAAATTAGACGTTTGTTTTAATTTCCTGTGGAAACTTTTACCTTTTTATCTTTTCTAACAATGAGGGGATGTTTAGGAGTTTTGTGGACCCTTTCATTTGTATTAGCTAAAGCTATGGTAGAAACCTGGATATATTTACTAATAGTTACCAACATTTTTTTATGGCAGAGTATTTTCCTCTTTGTTACTCAGCACATGAGTCAAGGTTAAGTTTAAATTGAACTTTGCTTAAATTTTAAATAAAGAGAATGCGTAATTAAAACACTTAATTAATCATATACCTAAGTTCTATAACTTTGTTATTATAACCTTTTTCGTCTCCTCAATTTTTATACAGTGCATCATGAGACCGAATGCCGGCTTTTTTTATTTTACTTAATTTTTTTTATCTTTGCTGTTGCTACCAACTGTGTATTTATAACATGCCACATATTTTAAAGAATCAGTATAACTGCGCTAACATTTGGCCCTCTGACAAAAAACATAGCATCTATGATATCGAGCTGGATAAGAGCAAATGATCTATTAGACTTCAGGAGACTAAAAAAGAAAAATTACGTTACGTACTTATTAAATTACTGTCGTAATCTGGAGCCCAGTTGCCTTACTCTTAGGCAATTTTAATACCTGACTGGGTCATTTAGTTCACTCTGTGAAATTAGATATGGTTCAGGAGGAGCATACAATGAGCTACGGACTGGGGCCGCTGATATTGACGGCATAGATCAGCTAAATCCTGCGCGTAGTCTTGTTTATCATCAAGAGTCCAGAGAGTGGGATTTCGCTGGATCTGGAATTGGCAAGTACTCACAATGGAATGTCTGGATATTTCGATGGTTCACTTCTTTTTTGAGAACCACTTAGCAACTGCGAGAACCATGCAAAAACAGCAATCTCTACTATGATTGGTGGGTTCCATCCACACCACTGGGACTGAGAAAGGTAAGAACTTTTTGCATACAAACTATAGGCGTAATGTCTTTCACCACAGCCGTCATACTGCACTTTTAAGATGCAAGGGTTGTCGAGTTACTTGGGAATTTGCACATCAACTTCTGCTTCAAACTCGAAAAAAAGCCATAGTTGTAACACGGCCACACATGCGACAGGCGGTTGCTAGGCAACCCCGCAGCACTAACAATCAAGGGAGACGAGCTACACCTGGCCGGTAGGTTATTTAAGCTCCCAGAAACCAGCGCACGCTGTGCGAACATTAGATAGCACCAGGTACAAGAGCGTGGCTCTGGTATAGGGAGTGAAAAGAGAAAAGTGAGAAGGGAAAGTGAAAAGAGAAAAAGACAAAAGTGAAAAGGGACAAAAGTGAAAAGGGAAAGTGAAAAGAGAAAAAGACAAAAGTGAAAAGGGAAAGTGAAAAGAGAAAAGAGAAAAGGGAAAGTGAAAAGAGAAGTGAAAAAAGTGAAAAGAAAAAGACAAAAGTGAAAAGGGAAAGTGAAAAGAGAAAAAGACAAAAGTGAAAAGGGAAAGTGAAGAGGAAAAAGTGAAAAGAGAAAAAAGACAAAAGTGGAAAGGGAGAGTGAAAAGAGAAAAGTGGAAAAGACACAGTGAAAAGAGAAAAGTGAAAAGGGGAAGCGATAAAGAGAAAAGAGAAAAAGGGAAGGAGATAAAAATAATAATAACAACAAACAAATACCGGTTCATTGTGAAGAAGCACGGTGACACGCGCCGCCATAAGCGCGCCCTCCTTCCTCTCATAACGCTGTGTGGTGTTCACGCGAGCCGATTATTCCTGCTGAAATACACAATCCACGGCCCATACCCCTCCAAGTCCTGCGTTGGGACTCCCATACATAAACAAATACCGAGGGCTGCCATATTGAAGCACCCCCTCATAACAGAATGTTCGCACCAGAGAAGAATCCCGCGGATTTGGAGCGGGTGTGCGAGATAGTAACCGGTCAGGCGGGAATGATCGGTAAACATGAACATGCTCTGAACGAATTATGTTCAGAGATAAAGGGAATTTCGCAGCGCTTAGACAAAATCCATGAGCGCCTCGAGACACAGGGCACTTCCGGATCGCCGGTGAACCCGGAGGCACTTCCGGGTTCAGCTCGTGCGGCCGTCACTGTAGCGCAAGCACCCCCCCTGGTGGCCGAGACGAGATTACCTACTCCCCAACCTTATGCTGGGGAATCTGATAAATGCAATGCCTTCCTACTCCAGTGCTCTTTAATATTTGAAATGCAACCATCCCAATTTCCCACTGAGAGAGCCAAGGTTGCATATATGATATCATTATTAACGGGAAGGGCATTGGAGTGGGCCACCGCAGTATGGCAAAACCTCCTAGCAGCACACACTACAGCCCATGAATTTATACAGGCCCTCAAGGCCACCTTCCACCATCCACATCTGTCTAGTGGTGTAGTCTCGCCCCTCCTCCGCATTCGGCAGGGAGGACGGTCGGTGGCAGATTATACCATCGAATTCCGGACACTAGCTGCTAGTTCAGGCTGGAATGCGGGAGCACAAAGGGACGCATACGTTCAAGGCCTTTCAGAGAAGCTCAAAGATGAGCTGGCAGTGCGCGAACCACCTGAAGATTTAGAATCCCTGTACAGTATGGCCATACGAATAGATAACCGCCTCCGTGAGCGCAGGGCGGAACGCGCAGGGAGTTATCGGGTAGAGCCGACCTGTCTCCAGCGAGAGCTAGAACGAGAGGTAGATCAGGGTGAGCCCATGCAGCTAGGGGCAGCAGAGATCTCAGGGGTTCCCCAATTTCGGTCGGGATGCTTTCGTTGTGGCCGGCCCGGTCACCACCAGGGGCGCTGTCCGCTGAATAAGCCAAAAGGGGGGGGTCACTCTCGGGAGGGGGGCCGACAGTGACCCAAAGGCCAGACCCTCAGCGTTCAGGGCTTTTCCTCCCCATTGACATCACTTGGGAGGAGGCCGCCACTACCCATCTAAAAGCATTTGTTGACTCGGGAGCAGCAGGGAATCTCATAGACGTAGAGCTGGTGCGGAGACTGGCTTTGCCATTTCACCGACTCTCTGCTCCCATTTCGGTGGCGGCCCTGGACGGTCAGTTATTTGCATCCGGTCCAATCATACATGAGACTGACCCTCTAATATTGCGTATTGGACAACATGCAGAGCGAATTTCCTTCCTCATTACCCGAGTGCCCGAGCTCCAGGTGGTACTGGGGTT
Organism: Clarias magur; assembly: GCA_013621035.1. NCBI lineage: Eukaryota > Metazoa > Chordata > Actinopteri > Siluriformes > Clariidae > Clarias > Clarias magur. The sequence goes on from QNUK01001141.1 coordinate 91,248, forward strand.
TCCTTGGTTACAGGAACACAACCCCCGTATTGATTGGTTAACCTGCTCTGTCTCGGTTTGGGGAACCCGTTGCGCACAGAGCTGCTTAAAAGGGATCAGAACCCTAGACATGCAGCCACCCCATCAGGTCGACCTCTCGGCAGTTCCCAAAGATTACTGGGACCTGGCGGAAGTATTTTCCAAGTCAGGGGCCCAAAAGCTTCCTCCCCATCGACCTTTTGACTGCGCAATCAACCTGCTTCCGGGTTCGAATCCACCAAGGGGAAAACTCTACTCCTTGTCCCCCCCCGAGCAATTAGCCATGGAGGAGTACATCCAGGAAGCATTGTCCCTTGGGTTCATTCGACCGTCTAAGTCCTCCGCAGGGGCCGGGTTCTTCTTCGTAAAAAAGAAGGATGGGGGCCTCCGCCCCTGCATAGATTATCGGGGGGTGAACGCGATGACACTGAAAGACCGCTATCCCCTTCCTCTGATGAATTCCGCCTTTGAATGCCTGCAAAAGGCGAAATTGTTCACAAAGCTAGATTTACGCAGTGCTTACAATTTGATCCGCATCAGGGCAGGGGACGAGTGGAAGACCGCGTTTATTACACCGTCGGGGCACTACGAATACAAGGTGATGCCCTTCGGCCTGACTAATGCGCCAGCCGTCTTTCAGAGGTTCATTAATGAGGTGCTCCGGGAGACACTTAACCTCTACGCCTTTGTCTACTTGGACGACATTTTAATTTTTAGTGCCTCCATGCCAGAGCACGTCACCCACGTGCGCCGGGTGCTGCAACTTCTCCAGCAGAACCATCTATACGTTAAGCTGGAGAAGTCACAGTTCCACACAACCTCCACTTCCTTCTTGGGTTTCGTGGTATCCCAGGGTCGTCTCCAAATGGATCCGGCCAAAATAAAGGCTGTGGCTAGTTGGCCCCGTCCCACATCGCTTCGGGCAGTTCAACGCTTCCTGGGGTTCGCCAATTTCTTTCGGCGGTTCATCCGCAATTTTAGCACCTTGGCGGCTCCACTTAGCGCCCTCACAAAGAGGAACCCAGGGCGATTTAAATGGACAGAGGAGGCACAAACAGCCTTCCAGGCTATAAAAATAAAACTCACCACAGCTCCAGTCTTGCGGATGCCAGATCCGGAGACCCAGTTTGTAGTGGAGGTAGACGCATCCGATGTGGGGGTGGGCGCGGTTCTCTCCCAACGTTCCAGGGAGGACCAGAAACTACATCCCTGCGCCTACTTCTCACACCGCCTGACCCAGGCAGAGAGAAATTATGGCATTGGAGATCGGGAGCTCCTTGCCATAAAGCTGGCTCTAGAAGAGTGGAGACACTGGCTGGAGGGGGCCAAAGAGCAAATATTGATTTGGACCGACCACAAGAACTTAGAATATATTCGGTCGGCCAAACGCTTAAACCCCCGACAAGCCAGATGGTCCCTCTTCTTCTCCCGGTTTGATTATGTGCTCTCCTTCCGTCCGGGCTCAAAGAACCTCAAGCCGGACGCCCTCTCGCGTCAATGGGACCCCCCGTTAGAGGAGCCCAAAACGGAGAGCATTATCCCATCGCCCCGCATCCTTGCCCCCGTGCGCTGGGCCATCGAACATCAAATCAGGCAAGCACAGCGACAGGAACCAGATCCGGGAGGAGGACCCTCCGGAAAGTTATATGTTCCTGCCGGTCTCCGCTCCCAAGCTCTCACATGGGGCCACTCGTCCCCGTTCACGGCACACCCAGGCGCCACTAGAACCCTCGAGTTTCTTCGTCGGCGTTTGTGGTGGCCTGGCATGGAGAGAGATGTTCGGGCTTATGTGGCGGCCTGTCCGACCTGCGCGCAGAATAAGGAACCACGTACACGGCCCGCCGGACAGCTGCACCCATTACCCATACCGTCACGCCCATGGTCCCATCTTTCCTTGGACTTTGTCACGGGCCTGCCCCCATCCAAGGGGAACACGGTCATCTTGGTAGTGGTAGATCGGTTCTCTAAAGCCTGCAAGTGTATTCCCTTGCCGAAACTTCCGTCAGCCAAAGAGACAGCGCAGTTAATCCTCCAACAGGTGGCCCGAGTGCATGGCCTCCCAACCGACCTGGTCTCTGACCGGGGCCCGCAGTTTGCTAGCCGGTTTTGGGGAGCGTTCTGTAAACTCATTGGAGCCACGGCCAGCTTGACATCGGGCTTTCACCCTGAGTCGAATGGGCAAACAGAGAGGGTGAACCAAGACTTAGAGCGCACCCTCAGGTGCATAACCTCTTCCAACCCGTCATCATGGTCTGACCACTTAATGTGGGTCGAGTATGCCCACAACACCCTGTGGCACTCCTCCCTGGGCATGTCACCCTTTGAGTGCCAATTCGGATATTCCCCCCCTATGTTCCCAGAGGAGGAACCTGAGGTAGGGGTCCCCGCTGCACAAAGTTTGGTACAGCGGTGCCGTCGGACCTGGAGGAGGGCCCGAGCCGCTCTACAAGTCGCCAGGCGCAGGGCGACCCTCACGGCGAATCGGAAGCGACGGGTAGAACCCTCCTTCCGTACAGGACAACGAGTCTGGTTGTCCACCAGGGACCTCCCACTAAAGCTCGAATCACGAAAGCTGGCCCCCCGATACATCGGGCCGTTTAAAATCATGAGGAGGATTAATCCAGTGGCGTACCGCTTGGCTCTCCCCCGGTCAATGAGGATCAATCCTACATTTCATGTGTCACGACTGAAACCAGTGCTCTGCAGCACCTTAGCTCCCAGACCTACACCACCCCCACCCCCACCCCGTATCATTGATGGGTCCCCAGCATTCACAGTTCGACGTATCCTGGACGCAAGGCGAGTCCAGGGCGCCATACAATATCTAGTAGACTGGGAGGGGTATGGCCCAGAGGAGCGCTCTTGGGTGCCAGCCCGGCACATACTAGACCCCGAACTTGTTAGGGAATTCCGGGCTAGCCATGACAGGAACGCCAGGGGTCGTTCCTAGAAGGGGGGGTACTGTAACACGGCCACACATGCGACAGGCGGTTGCTAGGCAACCCCGCAGCACTAACAATCAAGGGAGACGAGCTACACCTGGCCGGTAGGTTATTTAAGCTCCCAGAAACCAGCGCACGCTGTGCGAACATTAGATAGCACCAGGTACAAGAGCGTGGCTCTGGTATAGGGAGTGAAAAGAGAAAAGTGAGAAAGTGAAAAGAGAAAAAGACAAAAGTGAGAAGGGAAAGTGAAAAGAGAAAAAGACAAAAGTGAAAAGGGAAAGTGAAAAGAGAAAAAGACAAAAGTGAAAAGGGAAAGTGAAAAGAGAAAAAGACAAAAGTGAAAAGGGAAAGTGAAAAGAGAAAAAGACAAAAGTGAAAAGGGAAAGTGAGAAGAGAAAAGTGTGAAGGGAAAGTGAAAAGAGAAAAAAGACAAAAGTGGAAAGGGAGAGTGAAAAGAGAAAAGTGGAAAAGACACAGTGAAAAGAGAAAAGTGAAAAGGGGAAGCGATAAAGAGAAAAGAGAAAAAGGGAAGGAGATAAAAATAATAATAACAACAAACAAATACCGGTTCATTGTGAAGAAGCACGGTGACACGCGCCGCCATAAGCGCGCCCTCCTTCCTCTCATAACGCTGTGTGGTGTTCACGCGAGCCGATTATTCCTGCTGAAATACACAATCCACGGCCCATACCCCTCCAAGTCCTGCGTTGGGACTCCCATACATAAACAAATACCGGGGGCTGCCATATTGAAGCACCCCCTCATAACAATAGTCAACTACAGGGGACATGAGGATCAACTCTGGAATCACTTTTATTCTCGTGTCTGACAGTTTTGCAGGTTACACAACAATTGTTCGAAGTAGATTCGACCAAGTGAGTGAGAGAGAGAGTGAGCAAGAGGTCGATAACCTTAAATGAAAAGCCAGAAAAAGTGTACATCAGTATTTCTGATAAATGTTAGTTAAGTAAAATTTAAGCAACTACAACAACAAATTATTTAACTAAGCTTACACATACTATTCTATTGATCCTTTAGGAAGCATGTAATACACAACATCTAATTAATATTTTTGTGATACATGCAAACACTTAAACAACAATCATAGAATTACATAAATTACTGTTTCTTTCTTGTATGGGTACCATATTAATTACATCAAATATCAAATAACTCAGACTCAAGTGATAAGCAGTAATTAATAAAGTCCTTTGTGTAAGTAAGGAGCGGTATTATCATCCCATCAGTGTCCCTGAGGTGACCAGCAGCCGAGGCGCTTCCCTGTCTCACCTGTTACTGACTGCCGTCTCTTGACTTAAATGCAGGCTTTTTTGTCACAGATGGTGCTTGTAAGTCTGTACCTTTGCTCCATTAGTGGAGTAATGCATACTGTGACGTCATACTTTGAGCTTGTCACAATTGTTCCCTGTGGAATGACTTCAGCGCCACCATTTCACATATTTGACTTTACAAGGGTAACCTCGAATGTAGCAGAAGTTAGCGGAGTTTTTGACAGTTTTGAGGCATTTTGACTTCTGCAGAAAAATATCACGTAAATGTTCCTTGGAAATGTTGGGCAATGACACTTTCACAAGCTACTGAGTGTGACTGTATAATGAATAGGTCTGGCCAAGACAAATGTACTTTGCAATAAAAGACTAATAAATCACAGGTAGGTAATAACTTTTAGTCTAAAAGTGAAGATAAATTTAGAAACTTCCATGTGGTATAATTTTCATTGTTCCTCTTTCCCGATATATACTGTATAGGCAAATATACTCGGCTGAGTATAAATGATTTTTCATGAAATAACCAGCCCTTTTCTCACGTGTTTTCTAATTGATCAAATCACCTAAGGATTCGAAGAATAATTTTATCTCAGTGGTCGAACATTTCCAAAAATTTGTAGACCAGTTTATATATTATAGATGAGTAGTGAAATATAAAAGTCAGCACCTTTCAGATTTAGAACTTTTCAGGTGTAGATCAGACCTGACGTTCTTTTCACTCATCTTTGGCGTCACATGAGAATCTGTTACCGTTCAGTGTTCAGTGTTCATTCTGGAGGCTCATTAAGACATTATACAGTGGGTTATATGCAGGATAAAAAGGGTCCAGGGTCACACCAGTTACCCTAATCTGCATGTCTTTGGACTGTGGGAGGCAACTAGAGTACCAGAAGGAAACCCACCAAGCACGGGGAGAACATGGAAACTCATGAAAAGGCGGGAATCGAAAGCCTGTAGTACAGACTCACCTGTTAGAGCTGGTGAAACATCTCTGATTATTCCTTTAGAATGGAAAACTAAGGGGAAAAAAAGCATGACATTTGATATTTTGGCACAATCATACGTCTTCTGTATGTTCACTTATGATGCTGAAGTGACTGTGGGTTGTGTGTAGGTCAGACTGATCTATAATGTAGCACAGTTACACCACAGAGTAAGGAGACAGGGAAAGATGAGGCTCAGTGAGTAAAGACGCTTCCTTCCACCGTCATCTGCAGAGACAGAAATCATAAATGTTAATATAGCTTTTAAACATCGTCTTATAAAGTTTAAAAAGCTTAATATTTAACATTACTAAAATGTATAATTATATATAATATATATATATATATATATATATATATATATATATATATATAAACGCACACACCTAACAAATGATTTGCATGTAAATTGTAATTTACACATTCATACAGTATTCACTTCATTTCACTTTCATTTTTATATCATTAACATGATTACATAACTGTGTGTGATGTTTCCACCAGCGAGCTGTACAACTAAATACACACTTCAATAAAGGTTTAATATTCACTCACCTGAGGAACCTGATTTTTTATCTGATCTCTCTTTATCTGTTTTTTTTTTATTATTTATCCCCACTCACATAACCAGGTGTCTATTGTGTATAATTTACTCATAAACATCAAAGCAAAGGAGATACGACAAGGTTTGATACTGTATTCACCCACTCGGGGGAGCCTTTCTGTCCTCAGTTTGCCCTTCAGAGGAAAAAGTTTTGAATACAGTAATTTAAATAATATTAAATGTGTGTTCTGATTGTGTGTGTGATTTCTCCACAACATTTATTCTCACAAGTGATTTCTTTTTAAACACACAGTTCATTTACTTCCATGTGGTGTTTGTGGTTGAGCTCGGTGGGTGAATGCAGGACTGAGTCTTGGAGAATGTGTGTATAATATTCATTTCACATAGCATGCAATGGTTATAACTGAAGCTTAACAACCCGCAGAACAAGTAAAGGTAGGAACTATGATACAAGACCTGGGTGTGTGTGTGTGTGTGTGTCTGTGTGAACCTAAGTTCAGGTAAAGGTATCCAAAGGTATGTGATCCTAAGGTATACGATCCAAGCAGTAAACAAAACCAAACCAAACAAACAAACAAACAAACAAACTGACCAACAAAACACAACAGGTTAACAAAACAACCATTTAAATAAACAGACGCAAGACAAACTCAACTCAAAAACCCTGGCTTCTTAAAGCCACACTAATTAGCAGTTCAGGTGAGAGGTTCCATCACCTGAATGAGGTGCACTCTGGGAAATGGAGTCCCATAAATGAAAAACACAAAAGAGTCTCAGGGCGCAAGGCGTCTTCTAGGAGTTAACCCTGACAATATATATGTATAATACAGACCACCTCTGCCTTTGACTGAGTGTTTAATTTCTACTTTGTTTATCATTTTGAAATGAACATTTATGTGTTTTTGACCAGACATGTAGAAAAGCAACATGAGAAATGTATTTTACATAAAACTCTACATTCACTCCTTCATGTCACAGATTTCTAATTAACTTCCCTCAAGCTGATTCAGAAATTATTATTATTATTATTATTATTATTATTTTATTATTATTATAAGGGACAGTTGTATCCTTCTGAGACCCAGGGACATTTCCCCCATGTCACCCTGCAGGACTGATTTTGGACATGTCATAAGACCACGCCTCCCTAATCTCCTTCTGATCTGATTCAGTGTTAATATTAATGTTCAGTTATTACTAGAGAGATGTTTACAAGTTTAACAATGATTTTCAGAATCGATACTGTATATTTCTTAAAAGCTGATTCAATAGAGTTTCTATAACTGGAAGTAGTTAGATGAAATAACTGATGTATTTATTTAGAGTTTAAATTGTGGCACAACTAGAATTAAATTGCTCTTTCTGAGGATTTAAAAAAATATTTAGCATTCAATTAAATTATATTCAAATTTATTGAGCAAAGTATAAAGTATATATTTTATAAGTTATACAGTATAAAGTTATATTTTAATAGTAAATATATACTGTAAGTAGTGCATAAGTGGACTATCTATGTAAATAAAATAAATATCTATTTTTTGTCTATACATTGGTCAGAACTCGCTCTTTAAATTATATATTTACATTTCATACATTGAAGGAGCCAAAATCAGTCTAAAATAAAAGAGTTGTTTGTATCTTTGTGTGTCTGTCCAGCCGATTTGGTCGCAGCATCAAGCAAAACTGCCTCGACAGAATTTAATGAAACTAATGAAGTCTTCTGCTTCCTGAAGTGAAACCTGCAGCATGAATTAAATTAAAATGCTGAGTAAAAGGGACGTTATAGGCAGGTTTTGGGACAGATTACCTCAACGCTTTTTTGGATGAATGTAGTGCTTTTGCCCTCAAGGTGGGCGTGGCTATATGTGTCACTCAACAAAGCCAATGAATGTGATAGTTTACTGTAAATACACAGCGTATGTGGAAGACACAGATACGACTGTAACACGTCTACAAACCGCCACAATCCTCACGAAACACAAACAAACACGCGACACAGCGCAGATTACTCCAACAATGGTCTGGAACTTTTAAAAGCTGAATCTTCAAAGATGTAACGACAGATCATAAGTTTATTCTTCCTGCAGGAATTTAAAACCAGTTTAAATTAATTTATCAATGTATTATTTTTTTTATATAAAATGTATTATTATTAAGTTAGAATAAGTCAGAGTTCTGATGTACAGAGAGACACACAGACATGTACGTGGAAATAATAATAATAATGTAATATTATATAATATAAAAATATCACTGATACATTAAAGATCAGCAGATTATTGTTAGATTTAATCTTTTAACTGTTTCTACAATCTCTTTATTTGTTACTAACTCTACTCTACAATAAATAATACTGTGGTGAATGAGGGTGTGTGTTCACATGTACAGGGTGAGAGTGAGAGTGATTAATGTACAGAAGGTGCAGTAAGTAATGAGGATTTGGTATTTATAGTAATATACAGTATAACATTGTGCAGTGGATGAGACACGACAAGAAGATAACATGCACAAATACACATGATATACACACGCACATATATGGATGTGATGTACAGAGCTAATATGTTTGAGAGAAACAGTAGAACAATGATATTGTACAATGAGATCGTGCAAAGATGTAAAGTGGATGAAGCAGTGCAACACAGACAGACAGTGACGATGCAGTGCAGGACTGGCTGCAGTCGCTCGATAGTTCAGGACTGGAATTTCCTACAAGTCTACCTGAGCCTCCAATAACTACCTGGACTCCATATTAACATCAATTAACATCAACTGTCATACTGAACCGCCTGCCACCCAACACACAGTATGAATGCAGATCAATTCCTGCTTTCTGTTTCACCCAGATGAGGATGGGTTCCCTGTTGAGTCCGGTTCCTCTCAAGGTTTCTTCCTACTGCCGTCTCAGGGAGTTTTTCCTTGCCACTTGCCATTTTTTGATTCATTCAATTCAACTCAACATACACCATAATAATTATTAATCCACGCTGTAATATATTAGTCGACCACAGTCACCCAAACCCCCTCACCCTACAGTAATTTAATTCAATTTTATTTGTATAGCGCTTTTAACAATTTTCATCATCGCAAGGCAGCTTTACACAATCAAAAGAATGATTTAAGTTTGTAAAATAGAATCATCCAACAAATCATAATATATCATAATATATGGATCATAATATATAACAGTGTAAATAAACATACAGAGCAGGATTGTAGATCAGTAGTGAAATATGAAAGTCAGGTTATGAGCTCCTGAAGTTCTCTTCATTCATGTTTGGGCGTCACATGAGAGTCTGTTTCAGTTCAGTGTTCAGTGTCCTGATACAACACACACAACATCCACCAACAGAAGGACTTCATAGGATTACACAGTTTATTTATTTATTATTCTGATTTATTATGAACTATTTATTGTTTTTGGCAGAAAAATATTTAAACCTCTGCTGAATCTCTCTGCATCTCACCATAGTAATCTTTACTCTAGTGATCTGAGATCTTCATCATATATAATCTGGTATGTAGAACACACACCCTCACACACTCTCTTATAGAATTCTGATCAAAAGTACTTGAGATCATTTTGTATAATGTGCTCAGTAATGATAATAATTAATGATAATACTGTGCAGTGTAACAGCAGCTTAACTCCGAGTAAAGTGCAGATGTTTGGATCATGTGATACACCACGCTGTGAGAAGAACAAACTGGTTTCTCCAGAACAAAATCCTGTTCAAGTTCAGTTCTAGAAGAAAGTCCAGTCTCACTGATGTCTGACATTATTGACATTTCAAAATGTCTGGCTCAGTGACACTGTCTGGATCAGTGTTTTGATGATCAAGTCATTTGTGATCTATTGCTAGGCTTAAAAATATAAATATAAAAAAAAACACACACACTGGCAGCTTGTGGTAGTTTAAGGGCAATAAATTAATTATGGATGTGCTTTAGTAAAATAAATCAACCTCATGCTGCACGTGTTTCAACGGTTTGGATTGGCAGGTATAGAAACTTCTTTAGATAATTCAAATTCATTATTCGGACAGTTCTGATTGTTTAGCAACATACAGTTTGTTTAGTGCGTAGTGTGGGATTGAAACTTCTACAACACTGATGTTTCTCCACAGAAGAGCTGGACGAGTGAACATGAGACGAGGGACAGGACCAGTGGGTGAGGACTCTTCATTACTGCATCACCTGCAGAGAGACAGAAATTAATACTCTAAACATTTCAAATATTTTGAATTTTCTGGATGTCATGACGCCATTTTGATGTGAGTGCATGCCTCCAGCCAGTTTAAGTTACATACTTTGGTGAGAGGTAGATGTCTGTTGCATGTTTTGGTGTGTGGATGTATTATAAATTTGAATATATATTATGTGGGCTGTATGTGCATGTGTCACCTGACCAAAATTTAAGAACCATATTAACATGTCATACTACACAGGATTCTGCCTGTTGAGAAATGCCCACAGCCTTGTAAGCCTATTAACACACAGGTGGACAGAGCGCATCAATAAACCTGACTTGAGTAGAAGTAGCAAGTGTTCTGGTTTTCCTTAAACACGACACGGAAGAGAGTAACAGCAGTCAGTGACAGACCGGTTACATTGGCGTGGATTGAATTTTTTTTTTTTCCCTTCAGATTATTAGAAAGGCTACATTGATTTTAAAATTAATTCTCAGATTCTCCTAAGAATGTTGTTTAGACTAAAACTAGCACAGTATCTCTTATGAACAGCAGTAAGCAGATGGTCGAAGTTTCCCGCAAAGTCATGAAACTGGGCACAAAAATGATTGGAATTCCATCAGGGCCCGTATTCACAAAGCTTCTTAGAATCTTGAGTCTTACACTAAAAGTGATTTAGAAACTCTTACAAAGTACAAAAACCGTCATCTTAGTGAGGAGGTGTGGTCGACCCCCTTGCTAGGGATGATGCAATTCAAGAACTGTGATTGGTTGATAAAAAAAAAAAAAAAACTCTGAAAATAGAATATATGATAATAGAATAGACAGTAAAATCATAATGTTTGTATATGAAAAAATTATATAATTATGACTACAGGCTACTTTATGCTATAGTTGCTAGTATGCTAGTTTCTGTTATAGGCAAAATATCTTATAGTTAATTAAAACAGCCGACTGTTGAACATGTGTCTACTTTTGAAGCAACCTATTTCCACACAGTAGTTACTATATTTAAGCTCTCATTTATTTACCATACTGATTTTATTACTTGTAATCCATTTTAGATTGATGGGAGCAAATTGGCTCAGCTTTTACCAATTTACATGATTACAGGACAGTCTATTGAAGTTGCACTTTTGGATGGTATGTAGCCAACAATCTTCTGGAAATAAGTAAAACAACAAGAAAACCAAATATAGCCAGCTGGGAGTAGTACATGCAATTTTTATGTACGCCACGCAACCAGGAAGTCAGACCGTCGGCTGCAGCACGTCATGTTTAGGTGCAACTGATTGTTCCATTCAGGTTAATATGCTGTAAAGTGTATTTGTTACATTAAAATAGTTTGTGAACAATATTTAGGAGTGTCATATACAGAAATACTGTGGGATGTTAGTGGCTAATATTGTTGTTTATTGTTGGATGTTAAAAAACATGTTGAGAAATGTTTAAAGTGTGACCTGTGTGAAGTCAAGTCAAGTCAATTTTATTTATATAGCGCTTTTAACAATTGACATTGTCGCAAAGCAGCTTTACACAATAAAAAGAAGTAAGTTTGTATGCAATGTGTATGAATTGTAAGGAAATTAGGTGACTGACAGCAGGATTTGCCTATCAGTGATCAGTATTCTTAGACTGACAGCTGGATTGGCCTATCCGCGATCAGTATCCTTAATATAAGTGCTGATTGGTTATTGCTCCGGATGCGTCACATTCGACTTTCCCTTTTTGCGCCCGTGTTTTTGGTGGCTACAGGTAAGCTTGCTGTGCTGCAACCGGTGGTAATTTTAAACTGGTTGTCTTATTATTAAGCATTTTGTTTAGTAAATTGATAGGCCGTTCATCTGGATGTCAGTGTGTTTTTGGCGCTGTTTTAGTGGATCTAATGACTGTTCGTCTCTCAGGTATGTGCATAGGCATTTGTATACATTCCTATTGTGCTAGCATTGTTGTGTTGCTAACACTGTTGCATGCTGACTAGGTGTGCTTACCTGTGCTTCATGGTGCTGTCGGTGAGCTGGTCGATAGATCTGTGCCTGTACATTTTCTTTTATTCTGTGTGATACCCTGACGGTAAGAGTTCTCCCTGTAATTATGATTCGTGAATGAAACGTATTATGATTAGTAACATTTCTCTGTGTTTGTTATAGGATTCTCCCTCTCGTTTCATCTTAGTTTATTCTGTTTGGTATCGTGTGTACTGCTGTCCTCCGCTTTGAGCTATTCGTGGTCTGCTCCGGGTCCTGCTGTCCTGTTGTGGATTCTGCCGTGCAGACGCCACCTTTGTTTTTAAACCAAAAGCGGGACTGCTTGTCTGATTCCTATGGTGTTTGGCTGTTTTACTTTGTGTACCTGCATGGAGAATACGATGATCTCCTTGCATTAAAAGAAGAATACCTGCTCTTTCTTTTTCTTGTTTTTGACTGATTTCGTTTTTTTGGTCACATCCTTTCATATTTACACCCAACTATCTGGGTATTCTTTCCTCTATTAATATCATTTGCTTGGTATAATGTTTATTTGATTTTATGTACTTTGTAAAGTTTGGAATTCATTTGATCTTTTTTTTTGTTTTATGTGGTAGTGACTGACACCTATACTTGCTTGGGGTTGTCTACCAGTCGTTTTTATCAATTATATTGTGTGTTGAATTAATTGTTTATTTTTTTGGTTTATTGCAGGAGTTTGGGGCCCCACGGGTGAATGGATCTTCCTCCTTGCGGTGGTGGTTCTTCTTTATTGTGGGGTATGCACCATTTCGAGTGTGTGGTAGTGTGATCTGAGTGCACTTTGTGTGGATGAGTGTTTTTCCAAAACCAGAATCCATTTGTTTCCTGCCATTGGACGCCTCAGCCCTGCTGGTATTTATATTATTTATTTGTTTTTTTATATTGAAAGTTGATTTTGTTGTTGGTGTCCATATTTCAGTTTTTGTAAGTATATTGTTTTCATTTAAAGTGTGGGTCTTCTGTGGTGCTTTTGACTCCGTACGGTCTATTTTAAAGGTTTTTGTCATAGCTGTAATAAAACATTTGTATTTTCATATTTCACCTACGTCTCTTGCTTTCTTATTTGAAAGAATCGAACCTGTGTGCTTAATTGTTCCCTAGAGTTAATTTCTAGGGTGGCGTAGTCGGATTATTTAATTGGTATACTGTTTCACAATTGTACTGCTCCCGCCATATTCTGGCCCAATCGGCAGGATCTCTCTATTTAGTGCAGAAACGTGGGTTTTGGTTTGGTTGAGTAGCTGCCTTGTTTTTCTTTTTTTTGTGTGTTTTGTTAGGAACCAGACAGCAGCAGCTCTTTTTGTGGTGGACCAGTAAAAGTTACGTTCAGTTCACCTCTTCGTGGTAAGTGCATTTGCAGTTATGGAGGATGAAATACGTGAGTTAAGGGAGTTGATAGCTCAATTAAAGTCGGACAATGAACGACTGAGACAAGAGCAAGTGTTAGTTGCACAGCCTGGTCCATCTAATGTTCAGATTCCTGCAGTTGCGGATCCCCCACTCGTTGGTGCTGATGATGTTTTTGTTCCTCGGGATCGTAAGTGTCCAAAGTTCAGTGGTCGGTTGGGCATTGGCATCGACGAGTGGGTGGAGGAGGCTCAAGCTTGTATCTGGCTTCGCCATCTGTCTACGGCTGATTAGGCATTTTTTCTGGTTGATCATCTGGAGGGAGAGGCGAGGGAAGAGATTCGGTATCGATCAGTAAATGAGAGGGAGGACCCGAAACAAATCATTCGGGTGTTGCGTGAATTATATGGTTGCACAAAGTCTTATGTTGCACTTCAAGAAGCATTTTTTCCAGAAGGCAACAGGAAGGGGAAACTTTGGTAGAGTTTTCTTTGGCCCTGATGAGTCTTCTGGAAAAAGTAAAAAATCAGTCCCCTCATGGTATTCCCAATGGTGAAATGTTGCTAAGAGATCAGTTTGTCGAACACGTTAATGATTGTGCTCTTCGACGTGAACTTAAGCAGTTGGTGCGTTGTCAACCTACTGTTACTTTATTTGACGTTCGCAGTGAAGCCCTTCGTTGGGAAAGGGAGGGTATGCCTGGGGGGGCGCGTGGTCGCAGTCAGTCGGTTCCAGCCGCTTATGGTATTCAATATGGGGTACAGGGACATCAGCACATTGGTAGTAGCAGCCGTGGTGGTTCAACAACGTCAGAAATTAGTGAACTTTGGGATATGCTGCGGAAGCAGCAGCAACAATTAAATCAGTTAACTCAAAGTATGGCTCAGATTCAAAATACTCAGTCGCATTCACAACCATCTCGGACTAATTTAATTTGTAGACGGTGTCAGAAACCTGGCCATTTTGCTAGAGATTGCGATGGGGAGCGGGTGTCTGTCCGCCCACCGTTGGCTCATGTGAATTCGGCTTTAATGAGGGGTGAGCAGTCATCGTCCATGCAGTCGGAAAACTAGCCCCCACCAAGTTGCAGGGCCACAACTTGGTTGGGGAAAGGATAGGCTCAAATGTTACTGGTTTGGATTTTATGTCCCGGTTTATGTCAACTTGTCCACAGCTTGTTGTATCTATGGGTGGGGCTCAGGTGCCTTGCCTGGTTGATACTGGTTCCATGGTGTCCACTATTACTGAGAGTTGTTTTCTGACTAATTTTGGGTTGTGGGGTCAGGAGCGGCTTAGATCGTGTAATTGGCTACAGCTTCGAGCTGCAAATGGCCTTGCGATTCCGTATATTGGGTATCTGGAATTGGATGTGGAGCTTTGTGGGCGAGTAGTTGTAGGCTGTGGTGTGTTGGTAGTCAGAGATCCTCCTGGTAGTGTGTGTGCACAAGCTCCTGGGGTGTTGGGCATGAACATCCTTAGCCGCTGCTACCAGGAGCTCTTTGGCCAGCATGGTAAAGCACTTTTTGATTTAGCAGTTGTGTTACAGGCCTCTAGTTGTGTGTTTCAGGCGTTACAACATTGCCACCAGGTCGACGCCCAGCCAGCGGTGGCTCGTGAGGGGCGAGTTAAAGTGCGTGGATGTCGGGCATGTCGCATCATGGGTGGCACCATGAAGTGTGTCACTGCCACTTGTTCTGCTCAATACTCGAGTGGGACTGTACTGTATGAACCACCTACTTTCACCTTGCCGGCAGGTTTGTTGGCCTCTCCTGCTCTATTAAGGGTGCACAGTGGTACTGTTTATGTGCCAGTGGTTAATGTTGGTACTATGGATGTAGTGCTGTATGCGAGCACCATTATTGGCACAGTGAACCAGGTTGATGTGGTTAGTCTGCCCCCAGAAATTACAGAAGTTAATACCATTACAGCTAAGGTAAGTGCACGGGTGGTGCAGGAATCTCCTAGTGTGCAGGAACAGATCGACATGTTAGATCTTTCTGTGTTGTCAGAGGAGGAACAGAGTAAGGTTCGAGCATTGTTGGGGAAGTACTTACTTGTGTTCTCCACACACGATGGAGATCTGGGGTGCACAAACCTGATCTCCCATGATATCCCTCTGTTGGATGACATCCCTGTCAGGGAGCGGTTCCGACGCATTTCCCCATCGGAGTATGAGGTGGTAAAGGCACATATTAATCAGTTATTGGAAACCCAGGTAATAAGAGAGAGCTGTAGTCCTTATGCTTCACCCATTGTGTTGGTCAAAAAGAAGGACGGTAGCCTGCGGATGTGTGTAGACTACTGTCGCTTAAATTTCAAAACTAGAAAGGATGCGTTCCCCCTACCACGTATTGAGGAGACTTTGGATTCGCTGGCAGGTGCCCGTTGGTTTTCTACCCTGGACCTGGCCAGTGGGTATAACCAAGTACCTGTAGCTGAAGGGGACAAATTCAAGACTGCTTTTTGCACCCCCTTTGGCCTGTTTGAGTGGAACAGAATGCCTTTTGGGTTATGCAATGCCCCAAGCACCTTCCAACGTTTGATGGAACGGTTGTTTGGGGATCAGCAGTGCCAGTCCCTCCTCTTGTATCTGGATGATATTATTGTCTTCTCCTCCTCTATAGATCAATATAAATTGTCCAAGTGTGCTTTCTTTCAAAAGGAAGTCCATTATTTGGGGCATGTCATCTCTTCTGAGGGTGTTTCTACTGACCCAGGCAAAGTGGAGGCAGTTGCACGCTGGCCTCGGCCTACTAGTGTTTCAGAGTTGCTCTCTTTTTTGGGGTTTGCTAGCTACTACCAGCGTTTTGTGGAGGGGTTTGCCAAGTTGGCTGCCCCTCTTCATAGGTTGGTGGCCCAGCTAGCAAACCCAAAACGTGTAAAGCACAGTGCTCAGGAGTTTGCTGAAGCCTGGTCTGTGGAATGTCAGTGTGGCTTTGAGGGGTTGAAGTGTAAGTTGACCACAGCTCCAGTGCTTGCTTATGCCGATTTTTTACTACCGTTTATTTTAGAGGTAGATGCTAGTCATGGTGGACTAGGGGCTGTTCTTTCACAGGAGCAGCAAGGTAAGGTGCGCCCTATAGCGTATGGCAGTCGTAGTCTTAGGCCCACTGAGCGCAATACATCTAACTACAGTTCTATGAAACTGGAGTTTTTGGCACTCAAGTGGGCCATGACTGAAAAATTTAGGGAGTACCTGCTGGGGCAGAAATGTGTGGTATTTACTGATAATAACCCCCTTAGCTACCTGGCTTATGCAAAGTAGGGGTGCCATGGAGCAGCGTTGGGCTGCTCAAGTGGCAGTGTTCGACTTCGAAATCAAATATAGGTCAGGTAAAAGCAATCAGAACGCTGATGCCTTGTCACGACAAAATGTTTTGGGTACGGGAGATGTACAAGAGTTGTGCCCAGGTGTGGTTGTTCCTGGGGCATTACAGCAAGCTGCCAGAATTGAACCAGTAGCCCAGGTAAATTGGGTTACCTCCTTTCCTTGTTCCTCTATCAGCGATATGAGTGCTCAGCAGGTAACAGACCCGGCCATAGGAGCGTTGTTGGTTTTCTGGAGGCGCAAGCTGCCTCCAACGTACGGAGAGCGTAAGAAACTCTCAAAGTCTGCCGTTATTCTGCTTCGGCAGTGGGACCGCCTGGTTGAGACTGATGGTGTGCTCTATCGGCAGGTGTTTCGCCCAGATGGTGGTGAGGAGGTCTCTCAGGTGTTATTACCAGCAGTCATGAAATATGAAGTCTTGACCCAGCTTCACCAACAGCATGGGCATCAGGGGGTGGAGCGTACATCCCAGCTCGTGTGGCAGCGGTGCTACTGGCCTGGAATGTCTGCGGATATTGCCCGCTGGTGCCAGGAGTGTGAGCGGTGCCAGTGTGCTAAAGGCATCCCTCCTGCCCCCGGTAGTTTTATGGGACACTTGTTGGCTGCCCGTCCAAATGAAATTGTGGCTTTGGACTTTACTGTGCTTGAGCCCTCAAGGTCTGGGCTTGAGAATGTGTTGGTCATGACTGATATTTTTACAAAATATACCTTGGCCGTACCTACGAGAGATCAACGGGCAGAGACCGTAGCTCAGGTTCTGGTAGTAGAGTGGTTTTGTAAATTCGGTGTACCAGGTCGTATCCACTCTGACCAAGGCCGTAATTTTGAATCCACTCTCATCCAGCAACGTTGTAGTTTGTATGGAGTCAAGAAGTTGCGGACCACTTCATATCACCCGGCTGGAAATGGTCAATGTGAACGCTTCAATAGGACCTTGCGTGACTTGTTGCGTACCTTGCCACTTGCTAAAAAGGGTGATTGGCCGCTCTGTCTCCCCCAGGTACTCTTCGCTTATAACACTACCCCGCATCAGTCAACTGGGGAATCTCCGCATTTTTTAATGTTTGGACAGGAGCCCAGACTTCCTGTTGATTTCCTGTTGGGCAGGGTTCAAGAGCCATTGGCTGGCAGTGTTCATAGGTGGATTCTGGAGCAGCAGGGTCGGTTGCAAGTTGCTTTCGAGGGTGCCCGTGAACGGTTGGGTGCTGCAGCTGATAGGCGAAAGGCCCGGCACGACCTGCAGGTAAGGGAAGTACCACTGAAGGAGGGTCAGCTGGTATACCTCTGCGATTATAGCGTGAGGGGTAGACACAAAATCCAGGACCAGTGGATTTCAGTGGAGTTCAGTGGCCTACCAGGTCCTGAGGGTGCCTAAAGAGGGTGGGTCAGTTTATACCATCGCTCCCACCACAGATTTGGGTAAGGTAAGGCATGTGCACCGATCTCTGCTAAAGACTTTGATCGGCCAGGATCCACCTTTTGAGTCACCTGACCCTTTGGTTATTGAACCTCTGCAACTTCTGGAGGCGGAGCATGATGATGAGGAGGATTTGTTTGTTGTGGTGCCAGAGACATCACAAGATCAAGGTAGGTTGCAGCCACAGGACGCTATCGTCCTTTCTGTCCCTTTGACATCTGATGGTGTGCTATCTGCAGAAGCTTGCAGATTAACGGATGGTCCTGAGATTGAGGTGGGTTTGCAGCCAGTTCCATTGCTTCCAAATTCATTGGAGGTTGTTGAGAGTGTAGTGAGAACAACTGGGCGGAGAAATGCAGGTCATCACTCTAACCTGCACCACCTCCCTCGAGCAGTAGGTGCTGGTTCAGTGTCTAGTATAGCTGGTACTACAGTTGGTACTGCCGTGCCACCTTTGTTTTTAAACCAAAAGGGGGACTGCTTGTCTGATTCCTATGGTGTTTGGCTGTTTTACTTTGTGTACCTGCATGGAGAATACGACGATCTCCTTGCTTGGTATAATGTTTATTTGATTTTATGTACTTTGTAAAGTTTGGAATTCATTTGATCTTTTTTTTTTGTTTTATGTGGTAGTGACTGACACCTATACTTGCTTGGGGTTGTCTACCAGTCGTTTTTATCAATTATATTGTGTGCTGAATTAATTGTTTATTTTTTTGTTTGTTTATTGCAGGAGTTTGGGGCCCCACGGGTGAATGGATCTTCCTCCTTGCGGTGGTGGTTCTTCTTTATTGTGGGGTATGCACCATTTCGAGTGTGTGGTAGTGTGATCTGAGTGCACTTTGTGTGGATGAGTGTTTTTCCAAAACCAAAATCCATTTGTTTCCTGCCATTGGACGCCTCAGCCCTGCTGGTATTTATATTATTTATTTGTTTTTTTATATTGAAAGTTGATTTTGTTGTTGGTG